>BPLR01010491.1:0-157957 GCA_021605095.1 Caerostris extrusa | reverse complement strand
ATACATTTAACGATATACAGATTCAAGGCTCGAAGTATTCCACCTCTAAGCCGAAAACCTCGATACCAGCTACGCGCAGGATGTACGAAATTTTAGATAATTTTTAGATACTTGGGAAAATTTACTTCCTCCGGATGAGAGTCTTTAGGCGTAGAGGAAGCATAGTTACATAATTAAAATAGAAATACGAAAATCTGTTCTAAGCAAATCAAATACAAAAACGTTCTGCCTTTTTTTTTTAACAATTAATATATACTTTTATCACACATATGGAAATAATAAACCATGTTTTTACACATTACTCCAACTATTAATTTTTAAATTTTTCATTTTGAATGGATTTTATAACTTAAATTAACATTACAGATTATGCTTTTAAAATATTTAAGAAATCAATGTTTTAAAAGTCCTTTCATTGACATTAAAGAATGGAATAAAAACAATTCATAATTAAAATAATCATAAATATGGTTTAAAAATGCGTAAAATTATAAATTTGTTTTAATTAAAATTAAAAATGTGTAATTATTAGATTTAAGTAACAATACATCACATTGTTTGAAAATGCACGTTGACCTACCACATTAAAATGAAAATAACATCGATCCTAATTTAAAAGTGTATTGCGAAATTGTTTGTTTTATAATTTATTACTCTTGGAAAGCAAATGAGTAAGCCCTAATGGTTTTAGCCTAAAGAGACAAATTTAAATTTAGAAAAATCACTAGATAGTTAGGTTAAATATTCAGAAGAAAAATAGTATTAAAACCATTATTACTTGTCTAAAAGGATTTAAATATTTAGAGCGAAAATGAAAATATCAATATCTTTAGACAAGATATAAATAATAATTTTAGAAATTTCACATAGAGGTACCTGTGATAATTTCTCTGTAGAGGTACGAAGTTTTACCAATTATAAATATTTGAAAATTTCATTAATTATGGTTTTGTCATCTTTTCTCATATAAGAAATAATGTGGTATTGCACGGAATGAATATTCATTAAGTTGAACAGATCTTTCTTTATATTAAGTTTTACTTTTTGCAATGTAAAAAATAGTAAGTTGACCAATGCTTCTATTATCAAAAGTATTATAATTAAAATAAATATAGTTGAATACTTTGGAAACATGTCTGTGGTTTCCGAAAACTCATGAAAAAATTTAAAAATACAAAAGAAAATTCAGATGCTATGAAATTGGGAGCCATTCTTTTTGGATATAGTCAGCAATAATTATAAATTTTTTTTAAAAGTTAATATTGTATATTGTATATTTAGGTAAACTGTTACAGGCCAAACGTAAATCGTGTGATGGTTTTATTTCCGTATTGATTATAAAAGGGATAGTTTGAAAGTTTTTAAGTTTATTTCTAACATCCAAAATCGTGCCGTTTAATAGAAAGAATCCGATTTCCATTGCAAGTAAATCACTATCTTCAGATAAGGCCATTGCAAAGCGTCTTTGGACAGTCTTACTTCCAGTTCCAACGAAATGAAAAATATACTAGAGAAATGTCAAGGAGGGTAAATGCTGAGTAGAAAGCGTTAATAAGGATGCAGAAAACTACGGGGGAACCTAATTAGAAAAGCTATCATTAATGCTCCTTTATTACACAAGAACTGGAACTCATACTACACCTCTTAAAATGAAAATTCCCCCTGGTGTGGATTACATACATGCAGAAATTTTTAAGCCTCTTAGGCGTGGAGGCAAGAAAAACAGTATTAAATCAAGTATAGGAGTTGAGTCAGATTCTGGCACATTGTAGAAAAGCTATTATATTTCCAGTTCTAAAAAAACAAGTAATATAAAAAAAAAAAAAAAAAAAAAATTAAAAGTCATTTTCCTACTTTTTTTTTTTCACTATATTGCAGAAAAGTCCTTTACAAATAAATTTAGAAATTTCGCTTTTACATCTGGCGCCATCTATTATTACATACATGCAACTTAAATGTAAAAAAAAACTAAAATTAATTAATTAAATTTAATTACTGAATTAATATTTGAAAAAAAGCTGTATTAATCAAATGTCATCCACTAAAGTTAAAAAAAAAAATGTATTTGAACTTGAGTGGATGAATAAAGAGTATTTCATTAACAATTGAAAATTTGAATAAGATATATAGGGAGAGTGTGAGTAATAGAAGGAATGAATAAGGACTATTGACCACAAGAGTTTTCTTGCGAAAGTTATCAAAAGAATCGAGGTAAACCGTTTGAACTAGTATCTTGAGGAATATATTATATTAACCGTAGAACAGGCTGGGTTCCTTGTAAAAAGAGGGACAGCCACACTACAACATCCTAACAACCATTGCTTATTGGAAGATTAAACTGTTTTTTAAAAAACATTTATTTACATCTAAATTCTTGCAGTATCTTCAGACTCTTACAGCCCAAAAATTGGAGGAGGTTAAGACTTTCTCTTATTTCCGATAAACCAAGACGATAAGCAGTGGCAGCCTTTCGCCTGTCTACGGGACACGATTGCCTTGCTGCCCATCTGCATTTCAACCGATCCCTATTTGCGCGCTTTGTAGCTCTGGAAAAGTAATGGATAGAAAACCATCTCGCCCGATGTTTGGCTCATTGACGAACCTACAGAAGTTTGGTTTTGGTTTGTCACCTATCGTCATTTGTGGAACACGTTAGGCCAATTAGACCGGGACCTACAATTTAACATGGATTTCGAACCACTAACAAACATCCCTGCTACAGCCGGGATACGAACTTGTAGCCTGTGGTACCTAAGGCCAGAGAGCTAGCCAATTTGCCATTAGGCACGGACCTACAGAAGAGTCGAGATATTGGGAAGCAAGATCGCTCATTAGACAATGACAATTCTCTTTGCTCATAATTCTATTGTTCTTAGTGCTAGTTCTAGTTCTTAGTTCTATGTAACTTTTTGATTAGCCATTGTGAACCTGGAGGTTTGGTTTTTGGTTTGTCACTCTAATATCGTCATTTTGTGAACACGTTAGGCTAATTAGACCGGGACCTACAATTTAACATGGATTTCAGAAGACAAACATCCCTGCTACAGCCGGGATACGAATCCAGCCTGTGGTACCCGAATGTTTGTAGTGCGGTAAGGAATCGACTTTAAATTGTAGGTCCCAGTCTAATAGGGGAGGGTAGGGGTAGTGTTCCTCGCGTCCGTAACGTATCTTCAAGCTACACGCACCCCTGGTAGTGCTAAATGAGTAACAGCGGTGCAGCCTTTGCTTATGGCAAAATATAACTGTCTCTGTATTACCAGCTGCATTAGAAAAAATGAATTATTTTTCCAAATTCCACACACTTTGATCTAGTTCAAGGTCATTAATCACCAGAATCGCGCTTATTTAGTAGAATCAAGATTGTACCTTTGGTTTGTACTTTTAGGTTGGACTTAGGTTGTACCGTGAATGGAATAGTTTCATTGCACCCACATTTTGCCACTGTAACTGAGATAGCAACATGGGATATATTCGGATGATTCCATCCTCCACCCTACTTTCATGGTTCAAAAAAGTAGCATTTTATAAGTTAAATATATGAATTCATACATATGTCATTACAGCATGTCGAATCCTGCAGGTGGCATGGATCGTGTTTTGGAATCAATGTTAAACTGTAGGTCCCGGTCTAACTAGCCTAAAGTGTCCACAAAATGACTGTAGAGCGACAAACCAAATTTTTATTCTCCTGATTTTTGTAAACAGTGATTGCAGCGCACATCCTAACCATGTTTGAATCTGACTCCTCTATACTGTAGTTGAGCCAATGACGATTGTGCCATTAGTTAAACAATTATAAACAGTTATAGTTTAGATGATAATAATTTTTGTTGTAAAATAGTCTATCTATTAATTATGTATTTATTTAATATCTTATTTAAATTAGAGAAAAGAATGGTATACATACCACAAAAATTATAGAAATAACAAAATACTGTTACTTTTGAAAAATATCTAGGATCTTTTTTTGTTGCCAAAACATTAAAAAAAAAAATACTAAAAACTGTACAAGAATAAGATGAACGAAATTATGTTTATCTTTGTAATTAATTAATGCAATTTATTTAAGTTCCAGTAATTTTATTTACTAAGAAATTATTCAAGTAGTAAATAAATTCTAATTGCTAATTAAAATGAATATCGTCTACCATGATGAATTACTACAATGTTTGTGCAGTAAATACAAACTGCTAATTAATTCTGGTGCGAATAATGTTAAAGATTAAATTTTGTTTTGCTTATTAATAAATAAATAGAAATAAAGAAAATTTTAATTCTACAGAATAATTAATATTAATGCTTTAATTGTTAATGTCCGTAAAGCCTAGGGGGAATTATTTGTATTTACATTACAAAACAGTTTTGCACAAGAAATACAAAAAGAGATAAAATATTTAAATCTTTCTCAATTCATTTATTTGATTAGATTAATGTTTTGAAAATATTTAATTATGGATATTTCTAAACGCTGTTTAAAGTTGTTTCAACTTGAAAAGAAGCCTTTGTTATTTTGAGTTGCAGAGATGAGAACTTTGATTTATTGCGAGGAATGATTTTAATGTTTATGAATTTAAATATTTTGGATGTGCTTTGTGATATTTTGTTCGTTAGTTTTGAATCTCATTATCTCATTTGTTTAAAACAGAATTGTTTAGTTATCAGCTGGGATTTCACTAATAAATATTGTAACCAGGGCCGGATTTAGATGAAAAGATACCCTCGGTTATTCCACTTGTGAGGCCCTTTCACCTCCCATTTTTAAGGTTTGTAAATTACTTATTATGTTTGTTTATTATTCATATGTGTAAAATTTCTCCTTATTTTTGATTCAGTGTTTTAGTGTTTACAGTTTTTAGAATAGTGTCACTCTAATTTTGCTAACAATTTGAATGTAGGCCCCTCTTGATCTTGTGGCCCTAGGCAGAAGCCTAGTTAGCCTATAGGAAAATCCGGCTCTGATTGTAGTTTAGTAGATTTGGAACTCAAATGTGATATGTGTCGGACAAAATTTATTATGAAGATAATTAAAGCAATATAAATAAGATTTTAAAAAATGCTTTAATCTTGAAATTAAAATTGTAAATTTTTTTAAGTTCATGTGATTGTGTTCTTTTCTTTTGAGTCTTTTTTGTTTCAAATGATCTATTATGTAGTTTCACAAATAATATTTTTAATCTAAATTCTACATATTTATACATAGTATAGATAGTATACATATAGTAGTAGGTATACATAGTAGTATACATACATACATAGTTTATAATATTTATACATAGTATACATAATAATTTTCTTTATGATTTTCCAAATGATAACTGTCCATCTTTTTTAAATGTTTTTTACTTGTATTTGACATTTTCTGCCATTACAGCCCATGCTGGAGCATGACTCCA
Organism: Caerostris extrusa; assembly: GCA_021605095.1. NCBI lineage: Eukaryota > Metazoa > Arthropoda > Arachnida > Araneae > Araneidae > Caerostris > Caerostris extrusa. The sequence continues at coordinate 152,561 of BPLR01010491.1, read as the reverse complement.
TTAATGATCGAAGAATGCAGCAATTACATTAAACAAAACCTCCTAGACTATCAAGACAGTTTGAAAGTTGTTGTGAATGCTACACTTTTGTGTGTACGATTACAAAGTGTAAGATTCTGATGATTGATTTACAGAAAAAAGTTTTATTATGTTCTTAAAATATTAGCTTTTATTATGAACTTATAAATTTTTCTTAACAAAATATTTTAGATATCCTTTAACAAAGTCACATTCTGAAATATTAATTTTTATTAATAGATAAACGATATTTTATTAAAATTAGTAAGTGTGCGAACACTTTTGGGAGCCATTGTATATATTTCTAGGAAAGTATAAGTTTTTATTTACCTGTACAAGCATAGAAAAATGACTAGTTCTAGTTTATTATATATCAATGATTTTCATGAAAATCTTTATGATATTTCTGCTTATTTCCGCTTCTTCGGGTACGATTTCATCATTATTCTTAAATATATTGATGACACACATCAGCGACTCACTCATGGTGCATCTGTCAAAAGCTTTAACATTCGGCTGCTTGGCTGCATAAATTCTACAGGTGATTTTTGCTCTTTGTTTCATTAAAGCTGCAAAGCAACAAAAGATCCTGACAAAAATATCCTTGCGAAAGAAGGATTGTGATGTTTTCCTTATTTCTCTACTTTCATAAGCTTTTGTATATACCATAATTCGGCTAATTCGAGTTCCAGATGTAATGATGACACCTAGTGTACAGGGAGTGCTATCTACAGGAGTCTGTTGAAGTTTTTGATACAATATACGTTAATAGCCTTCCATCAACAGTCAAGTTTCCTGGTATGGCAACTCTTGCCACGTGTACTTGATAATACCTGAAAAAAGGAAACCATAACGTGTATCTTCCCTATCAGATGGGGAATTCATTAGGTTGGATTTGAATTAAATGAGCGAATACCTCATTTGGAATCAGTATACGTCGATTTAGAAATTATTTAGTAGATTTATATGTGAGTTGTCAAATGTTGTTGTTAATTATGTAAAAATAAAATAATGAAAAGGCAATTTGGAGCCATGTTTGAATGGACAGTACATGAATACGCATCTCAGCAGTGATAATTCATCACACGTGGTGGGGATTTTCTAATTTTTCTCTTATGACACGCAAATGGGCTACTATTATTTCTAAACCTTTTAACGAAATACAATGTCTTACTTCTTCAATAACTATTAGGTTATTCGTTGCATACATAAGTGGAATGCAAGGTCAACCAATTTTTAATAAAAATTCCTCGTAAGTTCTGACTGGCTTGCAAGGGGATATAGGTTATGTTTCATTAGTATTTTTCTGCAATCACTGCTTTGAAAATTGTCTAGATTTGGTGGTGATTATAACATAAAATGTCGCATTGACAGTTTAATCACTTCTTTGGAGTTTATTGTCATATGGTTCGTTAAAGAGAGTTATTTATCATTTATTCCTCAATGGCAGACTGTAAAATAACATTGATCTAAGTGATAATGCTAAAACCTTGAAGTGGTGGCTCCCTAGCATCATGAAGACGATACCATGTTAAACGAAAATGCCATAACTAGAAAATTCTTGAAGTTAGATTTGTATTTAATTAATGCATTTAGTAAATACGTCCATCTTTGATTTCAGAAATTTAGCTTGAATTTTGGAAAGCGGTATGAAAATTCGAAAATTGTTCTTGAAATAATCTCGAATGCACTTTTTTATTGCGAGAGTTCTTTAATGCTTTAATTTGTGACACTACAAACACAACACTGATAAAAGTTTACACTAGTTGTTGTTAAAATAGGCGACTATAGAAGATAACCGTTGCACTTTAGCAGGATTTTGTGTTTTGTTTGTTACCAGTTCGGTTTGTCGCTCTGCAGTGCACACACGAAGGCTATACAGACAGGGACCTACAGTTAAAGTGGATTACTACTATTACTACTACACCACACAACCTCACTGATTGTTCTAAGGGCGCTGTAGCATGAGTTGAATCTAAACCACTGAAGCCTGAAGCCTGGGATACCAACGGCGAGACCGCCAGCCACTTGGTCACAAGTCTGCCAGGATTTAGCGTGGCTTCTTTGTCCTTTTCTACATATTTGATATTATAAACACCAAATTGAGGTTATTCATTGTAGATGGCGTGGTCTTTCTTTAAACTTTAAACTTTAACGGCCAATAAAAATTTGTTCAAAAATATAGAAAAAGTACAAAACTTTATATATACTTCTTTCACTTTAAAAGTGTTTTTCTATCTCTTCAAAAATTGGATTTAACTTACGAGATCTATCTTAAAAATTCTCCAACGAAAATGTTTGCTATTTCTAACAACTTTAAAAACTGTTATCGCTGCAGGCGAAAGACAAACTTGACAAAAATAAATATATATATATTTCTTCTCCTTTCAATTCCCTGAAATTTCTTAGTCTCCCCCTTCCCCCAAAAAAATAAATAAATAAAACCTGAAAAACTTGTTAAAAAAGCTTAACACGTAGTTTAAGAAATCCGTCACAATAAAAAAAAAAAAAAATAAAGTGGGAAACCTTCTTTCAAGGAGCCGAATCCAATCGAGTTCTTGCCTATCCAACCGGAAAATGGCCCCCGTCTCCGGGAATCTGTTCAGAATTCGCAATTTTGCCGGATCTCCTGATGATTTCTTGAAAAAAATTGGATAAGCTGCATACACACATACTTTTCCTTATCGATAATCTCGAGATATTTCGTATCTTCAAGTGTGAAGTGAAAAATGACATGATGATGAGATGGAAGACGTGTATCCATTCACAGATCCATCCGGGGAATGGGGAGTAAAAGCTGGATCATTGCGCATTTCTTGGTTTTTGTGAGATATGTATTACAAGACAGTTTGCATTGGTTTTGCAGTCTCATTCTACCTTAAATAAAATAAGGAAAATTCAAATTGAAGTCATGTTTGAAAGGACAGTACCTGAATACTCACCTTAGCAGTGATAATTCATTATACGTGTGGGTAATATTCCAGGCATTTTCTCTTACAACACGAAAATGTGCTACTATTATTCCTAAACCTTTTTAACGGAATGCAATGCCCTACTTCAATTATCAGTGAGCTATTCGTAGCATTCATAAGTGCAAGGTCAAACAATTTTCGACAAAAATTCCTGGTACATTCTAACTGGCTTGCAAGGCGATAAGGATTATATTTCATTGGTATTTTTGCAGTCATATTTTTTCTGAAAACTGTGTAGATTTGGTGATGATTATAATAGAAAATGTCGCATCGACAGTTTGATTTCTTGATTGGAGTTTTATTGTTTTTTCTCATACGAATCCTAAAATAAAATTATTACTCTTATTATTCCTTAATGTGAGACTGGTCCCTTGTAGTCTCGCATAATGAACCTTGATCTAAGGGATAAGGGGATAAGGTTAAGGGATAACGTTAAATATAAGGGGGATAAGGTTAAGGGATAACTTTAAAAATAAAGGGGATAAGGTTAAGGAATAAAGTTAAAAAAGATTGAAGTGGTGGTTACTAGCATCAGGAAGACGATACCATATTGTCATAACAAGAAAATTCCTGAAGTTAGATTTATATTTAGTTATTGCAGTCCGTAGAGGCTTGATGGTTAGCGGACATCTTTGAATTCAGAAATGCTGCTAAAAATTCGAAAAATTGTTCTTGAAGTATTTTGAGCTCACTTTTATTGCTTTAATTTTTGATACTACAAACACAACATTGATAAAAGTTTACGTCTAATTGTTGTTAAAATACGACGACTATAGAAGATAAAAGTTGCACTTGAGCAGGATTTAGCGTGGTTTTTTGTCCCTTTTCTACATATTTGACATTATGAACATAAAATTAAGGTTATTCATTCCAGATAGCGTGGTCTTTCTTTAAACTTTAACGGTAGAGTAAAAAATTCGATCAAAATATATAAAAAAAAAACCAAAATTTTATCTATATTTCTTTCACTTTAAAAGTATTTTTCTATCTCTTCAAAATTGGATTTAACTTACGAGATCTATCTTAAAATTCTCCAACGAAAATGTTTGCTTTTTCTAACCCCTTTAAAAACTGTTATCGCTGCAGGCGAAAGACAAACTTGACGAAAATAAATATATATATTTCTTCTCCTTTCAATTCCTGCAATTTCTTTCGACCCCCTTCTCCCCACCCTCCCCCAAAAAATAAACCCGAAACGCTTGTGAAAAGCTTAACACGTAGTTTAAGAAATCCGTCACAATAAAAAAAATATAAAAAAGTGGGAAAACCTTCTTTCGAGGAGCCGAATCCAATCGAGTTCTTGCCTATCCAACCGGAAAATGGCCCTCGTCTCCGGGAATCTGTCCAGAATTCGCAATTTTGCCGAATCTCTGATGATTCCTTGAAAAAACTGGATAAGCTGCATACACACATACTTTTCCTTATCGATAATCTCGGGGAGATATTTCGTATCTTCAAGTGTGAAGCGAAAAATGAAATGATGATGAGATGGAAGACGTGTATCCAATTCACAGATCTATCCGGGAATGGGGAGTAAAAGCTGGATCATTGCGCATTTCTTAGGTATTGTGAGGCATGTATTACAAGACTGTTTTGCATTAATTTTTGCAGTCTCACTACACCTTACAAAAATATATTGTCAGATGGTTTTTATGTGACCCGCGACCAATAAGTACACGCGACTTTTACAAATATGTGAATCTCTCTTTTAGAGTAATAATCATTTGCGATTCAAATTCTGAACATGGAATACGTTTATGTTGCACTTCTGTTTATTTTTATGGTCACCTTCACTAACTGTAACAATAAACTTTCTGATAAATTTACAATGTTCTTTATTTTAGTGCTGTTGTTGTTTCTTATCTTACTTAGTAGACATGTAGACCAAGTACACGAACCCGTATTTATTCATGGTTGAAGGAAAAGGGGTAGTAGGTAGGTAAAAGTCTGACTTGGCTCCGTGACGCTTTACAGTCATATGACACCGACACTTACGCTTAAAGTGAATTCCCAGCCACTAGAAAAATCCCTGGCACCATCGGGACCTAAAAACCAAAACCTATATTATTGAGCGCTAGAACGCTAGATACTCGGACATTCAAGCTCCTAGTAATGGTAATTAGTAATTGTTATTAATTAATTAATTAATGACATTACTATAATTAGTAATGGCCACAACTTTAGAAAGGTAATCATTTATCTCCTGGCCAAACTCAGCATTCCATTTCTGTCTTCGTAATTGTTAACTGATTTTTCCAAGCATGTAGTCACCTACACGCTACTACAACCAAATTCAAACCTTGGTCTTCTTGCAGACTTTCAAATATGCTTCATGAACTGAAGAAGGAAGAGCAAATTGCTTAGCAAGCAAACTGACATGTAGGTAGGTAGGTGGGTAGGTAGGTGGGTAGGTAGGTGGGTAGGTAGGTGGGTAGATAGGTAGGTAGGTAGGTAGGTAGGTAGGTAAAAAGAAGAAGAATTCCATATTAAACGAACCATACATACTCACAAGAATTATATAGCAAACGAATGGATATTAAGAGGGGAATATTCCTTGGAACCTTCCTTCCTTCTCTTTATACCAATAGACAGTTGACAACAAGACCCAAGCAAATCAACTTTATTGGTTAAAACAACTACCAAATATTCCCGAGGTATTGTAGGGCGTAATGGTTTTATTTTAATAACACAAGAACCAGATTTGGCAAGCCGAATCAGGTAAACTATTACTTAACAAAGAAAAAAAAGATTACGACACTAATTTATTAAAATAAATTACAAAGCGCTTTTAAAGAATCATAAATTGTTTGGCCTTTTGCCTTAACCATTTAAAAGGTCCTCCCGAGCAAACTCCTATATCATGTTTGTATCTTGACATATGAGTTAACTCATAGCCTCATAGCATAATTAAATTTTAACTCTGGACTAAAATGGTTATTCTTTGCATTTTCCAAGTAAAATTCATTTTATCTCTATTTGACAGAAGTTTAACTAGATGTTCTTCTATACCTAAAATATTCACGATGATCTGTATTTTATAAAATGCTTATGACCCCATGCATTTACTTTTCGGCTATTTCTTTTCAAAATGAGCATAGATGCAGGCATTTTACTGATAATAATTGCTCTGACGATAAATCAGAGGATTATAGTTTGGATTTTAATATGCAGTCCAAATGGCTAAGTATATGCATGAATTTCTATAGTAAAATTTATTAAAAATATGTTCAATATGTTTTTTAATTATGCTTTTTTACGATTTCAGTAAAATAAACACACATAATAAAAAACCTACATAAGTGCTGCATTTTAATTAAAAAGCAATATCATCTGGACAATATTGGGAATTTTTTTTGCCAGCATATATAGGCCATGAATTCCACCCGACTGAACAATTTAACATTGTACAGAGGTAATCAATATTCAATTTTAATTTCCCAAAACATTCAACAATTTTTCCACCTTTAATATTGTCGTATTTCTTCTTTTAAAAGGAACTTATTGCATTAAATGCTTTATTTATTTGCCATTTTAGTAAAATATAAACATAAACTAATTTATTATAAAATTGTGATAATTTAATAAATATTTAAGCTCCAATTTTTCGAAAAAATATGGCGAATTTTGTCTTTTTTTAAATTTTGAAACCGGGTCTGAATGGCCGAGTGGCAGTATTCTGCGCTCGGTACCCCAGGTTTCGATTTCGAGTACCGGTGGTTCCATGGATGTTTGTAGTGGTTCGAATCCGCTTTAAACCGTAGGTCCCGGCCTAACATGACCGTAGAACGTTGAGGGGGGTATTGTTACTCCGCGTCCGTAACTATCTTAGTTACACGCACCTCCTTGGTAGTGTTAGGTGAGTAACGTCGGTGCAGCACTTGACTTAATGCATCAAACACAACTGTCTAAGAGTTTGCCAGCTGCATTAAAAGAAAAACAAAAATATTTTGAAGCCTTTTTACATCTTGTTAAATTTTGTTATTTTAGAAGAATATTTAAACTTTCTAATAACCTTTGATATTTAATCTATCGTGATATTTTTAATAGTTTGAAAGAAAAAAATATTTTAACAATGCAGAGCAATATTACAAACGTTTGAATAGAATGGATTTGATTCTACACCAGAAATTATTATTAGTATAATTTTTCCAATACTTTAAAAAAAATGAACAAGACTTTGATACAGAAACTTTAACCTATATCTAGTCATTTTGAGCATGCGCAGTCAGTCAGCTTTTTACTCCTACAAACCACTCTTACCCATAGAGAGTTTTGGGTTGAGTTGCGTTGAGTTTATTCTAGCAGAGATACGTTATCGCTTTTTTTTTCTCCTAATAGAACTTCAAGGAGTATGAAAATGACTTCAGATGGGGACTTTTCCCCTGCTTGAGGGATATGCGGGGGAAATGAGATTTTGCGACGAAGCGTCAAAACGAGTTGAGAAGTTCTTCTCCTTCAACCTGAGACTCCTTTTAGAGGTACTCCATTATAAGGAGGTATTCTTCAAGATGTCGTGTCAAAAACTATTCCCTTTTTTTTTTTTCCCTTTTCAGAACTTCTTTCCGGATCACTCTTTCGTTGATTCAAACGTGTGAAAAGATCCCCACCCTCTAGAGAAAATGGGGGAAAAGGGGATACAAAAGGATTTATGTTAGTGTTGGTGTGGAAATGAAGTTTTTGCAGCTTTTCTTTCGAAGTTTTTTTTTTTTTTTTTTTTTTTTTGGAGATTCCTGAAGGAAGCCATTTTTATTACAAATCTAGAGGAATTTATTAAATGAAAAGAAAATTAATCAATTAATGACGGTTTTTATCAGTTTATTTCAATTCTTTGTTTGCAAGAAACAATGGAACCACGAAAAAGGTCTCGTAATACTACTGTGCCAAAAAAGTAAGACAAATATTTTTTTTTTTTTTCAAAATCTCTTTATTTATTCTCCCAAATTTATTTCATCGCCTTCAAAGTAATCCACTCTGGACACAATGCACTTATGCCGACTTTTTTTCCGATCCTCAATGCATGCTAAAAGTCATCGGCAGGGATGGCCTTCAAAGCAACCGCCGATTCACGTTGAATCTCTTCAATCGACTCAAAACGGTGTCCCCGGACTGGTCTCTTGAGTTTAGGAAATAGCAAGAAGTCGCACGTTGGGAATACGGTGGTTATGGAACTATATGGGTTTCATTTTTCGTGAAAAAGTCACGAAGAATCAATGCAGTGTGAGCTGGCGCATTCATTGTTTTCGGTACCAATCGGATTTGACGGGTTTGAGGCCCAAATGGAATTGACCTATCCTTTTGAAATTCCAACATCAGCAGCAAGGTCTCTAAGTCGACGGTTTTCAAGCACCAAATCTCTAATTTTTGGACGTGAGCTTCGTCGGTTGAGGGGCATGGTCGACCAGAGAGCTCTTCGTCTTCAACACGTTCTCTGCCTTCTTTGAACTATTTATGCCACATTTATTTTCGATATAGGAATGCTCACCGAATGCCTTCTGCAACATTCTATAGGTTTCCGCAAACAAAATTGAATGCACGTTCTTTTGCTTAATTAATTCAGACATTTCAAAATTGCCGGAATCAGTTTTAGCGTCTCACAAAGTCAAGCGTAACTCAAACACTAATGAATACGTTGACGTCAAATTTCACACAGATGTCAAGGGCAGTGCCAGCAATCTAAAAGAGAAAAAAAATATTGAAATTCCATAAGCCCCGAGAATTTTAAATTGAAAATTAGTTTTACTTTTGGTCACAGTGGTACAATAATCCCATTATAATAAAGGTCCATAATAAAAAAAAAAAAAAAAATCCCATAATATTCAACAATAAGAAGTTGGATCTATTGCCTGAAATATCCGATGGAGTATATGAATTGAATATTCCAACAGAAATATATGCATTGCTAGGTTTTATAGATTGTCTATAAATTGAACTATTTTTCATGACCTTTTACAGACACGTGGATAGAGAAAAAGCACCTACATGGCACAAATTCCTTCAAAACCTCTTATACCTCCAAGGCTTTTTGCACCACAGGCTTCAGGTTCGAATTCTGGCAATGGCATGGGATGTTTGTGAGCGGTTCGAATCTACGTTAAATTGTAGGTCCCCGTCTAATTAGTTTAAAAGGTTCAAAAAAAAGACATTAAAGCGACAAACTAAACCTAAATCTTATACCTCTAAACCTTAATACTTCATTCATCACAAGTTTTCAAATGTAAGGAAATCTTAGTCTCATATTCCCCACTGTTGGATGTATTATGAGATTATTAACCAGGCCAATAATGGGATTTCTTCACGATTAATGGGACCTATTATGTGACTTTTTCCATTCTTTCTATTAGCTCCACACTCTCCCTATATATGTCTTGTTCAAATTTTCAATCGTTCATAAAATACTTTTATATTATCCACTCAAACTCAAATACATTTTTGAACTTGTAGTGGATGACATTTTTTGATGTACAGTTTTTTTTCAAATATTAACTCAGCAATTAAATTTAATTCATTAATTTTAGTTTTTTTTAGATTTAAGTTGTATATATCTACCCATAGATGGGCACCAGATAAACTGAAAAAAATGAATGAAAATTATTTATAAAGGACTTTCTGCAATGTAGAGGGAAAAAAAAATAGGAATTTACTTAAAAATATACTTTTTATATTACTTGTTTGTTTTTACTTTTGCAAGAGTGAAACAGCATGACCTCTTCCTCTCCAACTCATTGCGGCCTGATGGCCAGCTGGCTAGCGCTTTGGCCATTTATATCACAGGCTTCAGATTCGAATCCTGGGTGGGTGGCATTTATTAGTGGTTCGGAATACTTAAATTGTAGGTCCTCTAATTAGCCTGAAATGTGCACAAAATAAGCGTAGAGCGACAAACTAAACCTAAATCTTCCACCTCATCAAAACCTTAACACTTCATTCATCACAAGTTTTCATATGTAGGCAAATCTCAATACATCAAACAGTGGGGATTATGAGATTATTAATCAGGCCGTTAATGGGATTTCTTCATGATTAATGGGACTTTTATGAGACTTCCTTGTGACAGGTTTAGAAAGCAAACACCATTTAAAATTTTTTTTTTATTTAAGTGGGCATGTTGTGTTAATACATATTCATAGAATCACATATTCACAGTTAATATATAATACAGTGTTCACAGATGCTTAAGATTTACAAAAGAAAAAAAATCAAAATCAATCAATCAAATTAATCAATCAAAAATCAAATCATTTGCTCTAGGTGTAATAAATGCATTTAAAGACTTTAAAACGTGTCCTGTTTTATTACAATGCCTATTTATATATTATAAATGTACACTTTAAATGTGGATAGAATATGGAGTATATAAGCTGGAATTACGTATTATGCAACGTATTCTATGTCTATGTCCCGCATTATCACGTATTATGCCAGAATCGAGTATTATTATATAACTTAAATGTCGAAAGAAGGTAGATTATATAAGCTGGAATCAGAATCATATATGAAAGTATGTTATGAACTTCCAGCCGTGGAGATAAAGAGGATAAATAGATAAGAGCACAAAAAGATACATTAAGGAAGCAAAAGCAATGTGAAGTGCATTATTACACACACGTGCAGTACAATAACATGTACAAGAATACATGGAGATGAACATGCGCATTGTTAGTATCGAACACCTGTTCTATTGTGAGGAACTCTTCATCTGCGAAGTGAACTCAATTTGGAAACTCTCTGTAAGCCGCACTCTCTTTAAGAAGCCATTGTTGAAATTCAACACAATACAATATAATACAATCGATACTGTCTTCCGACATAGACACTTTGAGGAAGAAACGGTTGTGATCCCAAGCCATACAAAAGCGTCTTACATTCGTTGCAGATGACCTTGTTGCAGCTGCAAATGCCTGTATTCTGGAACTTACTATAAACTTCCACAGCCTGAAACGCACCTTCTTCCAATGTGGGTGTCCATGTTGATCGTGAAGCTCAGTATCTTGCATCGGTGCCGTGATCAGGCAAGAAATGAATATCAACCAATTCAGTCTTGGTGAAACGATGTATGAACAGAATCCGCGTTTTATTGAAGAACTCACGTATCTAAGCATCGCGTCCCCAATCCATTTCCATGCCTGCCTTTCTATGTGATTCTGATTATTAACGATGGTCTTTGCCATATCTTCAAATTTGTAAGTGAAATTCTGAAAATATACTGGTCAGTTAGTTTGATAGAGCTCTGGGTTTCTGAAATAAGCAGAATTGGACTGAAATCTAAAAACGATACCGAACTGAAATCTTCCATGTCTATGAAAGAATTCATGGCGAATATCCGTTTTTATTTTTAAATTTAGGAAACCATTATACAGGTTTGTACTAATTACTTATTCGATATCTTTGTTGGACATGCATCTCTAAAAATAACAATTAAATAGAAATACCCAGAAAAACATAAGCTACTCATGAATGTTTTTTGCTCTCCCAAAATGTATCTGCTTTGATACTCATGACGTTATAATTTTTTTCATACACACATGTCACAAATAATTCACAAATGTTACGTAGAAATAACGTCTTTTGAAGGATTCCTAAAGATAACTTCCCGGTAAGAAAATTTCCCCCAGATTGATTTGATTATTGAAGCCATGTGTTGACTATAGTAACAAATCAGTTTCCTTGTTCCTGAATCAAATCTTCCTTTTTTGAAAGTAGAGACAGCAATACACATAGCTAGCGAATTCAAACTTCCTGCACCATACAAATCTATATAATATTCATGATAATATGTTTTTTTTAAATATATTACTTAACTTCAGCATTGTTAAACACATAAAAAACCCCTTGGTTTACTAATTTATTCATATTGGTTATTATTAAGGTGAACTGTCTTTAAGAGAAGAAAAATGTATGGAAAGAATTGGTAAATTTAAATGATTTTATTGTTCTATTGTTCTTATATATAATTGAAAGTGGAATTATGCGATACAAGGTTGTAACAAATAGGCGAAATGATTCAATAACAATTGAAATACATCTTAAAAATGACGTTCTTACACCTGCTATCTTAAATGATTTTTAAAGGAAAAATATTTTAACAATGTAAATAATAAACTAATTTTTAATAATTATCTTGACTATAACAGGCCTAGCTGTTGTCAGAAGGCCCTGTCATTTAAAAAATAACCAAACTTAAAAGTACAAAAATTCATGCTTTGAGCACAGAAGGCATTTTTTTCTCAACAACAACATAAAAAAAAGCATCGCAAGATTTATTTCACTTACTTCTATTAGCTCACATTCTCCCTATATATATATTGTTCACATTGTCAATCGTTCATAAAATTTATTCACACACTCAAGTTCAAGTAAATTTTTTTGAACTTGTAGTGGATGACACTGGATGTTAATACAGTTTTTCAAATATTAATTCATTAATTTCAGAGTATTTTTAGATTTAAGTTGCATGTATTTATCAATAGATGGCGCCAGATAAACTTAAAAAAATGAATGGTAATTATTTATAAAGGACTTTGCAATATAGTGAACAAAAAGTAGGAATTGACTTTAAAAATTTCTTTTTTATATTACTTGTTTATTCTATACTTTCGAATTTTTATGTATCATTGTTTTTTATTTCCCTTTTTGGGATAGAATTATTTAAAAACTACCTAATAAAGGTAGATTTCAAAGAACAGATTTCAAAGAAACTCGTAAAAGAGCAACACAGGAATATAAATCCCAGAAAATAATTACGCATAAAAACCACAATTCCGCCATTTTTTAAAGATACTTAAAAATTTTACAGCTCTCATGTTACTTTGAGGGTAACTTGACCTTGAATCATAAAAACCGTATGATTGGTCGATTCCGGATTGTCTTGAGGGCTCCAAGTGGAGCTAAAAAAAATCTCCAGCGAGACGCAGTGGCATCATTCGCCCACAAATCGCATCTTTTAGAAAGAGATAAAAGCCAGGGCGGCTCCCGAGTCATAACTTACGGCGCCCCGTGTACTGCAGAGATAAGCCAATGATCGCCACCTAAGGGCGGCCCGATTACGGTTGTGAAGAATTCCGGAACCGGAATTTTTCCCTTTAAGACGTTTTTGGAGCTTCTTGAAGCTGTTTTTCAGTCCTCATGATGTTATTCTTGCAGATAAATCAACTGCCTTAATGAGGTTTAGAGATATTTTGGGGATTTTGAGTAGGCTTATAGGAGGTGATCGTAAGGTGAATAATTAATACTCGCAAAGATCTCCCTTTTTCAATTTCTTCTATTAGCTCACACTCTCCCTATATATATCTTGTTCAAGTTTTCCAATCATTAATAAAATACTTTTTATTCGTCCACTCAAGTACGAATGCCTTTTTTGAACTTGTAGTGGATGGCACTGGATGTTAATACAGTTTTTTCAAATATTAATTCAGTAATTAAATTTAATTAATTAATTTTTAGTTTTTTTTAGATTTAAGTTTCATGTATCTACCAATAGATGGCGCCAGATAAATGTGTTAAAAAAATGAATGAAAATTATTTATAAAGGACTTTCTGCAATATAGTGGAAAAAAGTAGGAATTGACTTAAATTTTTTTTTTATATTATTTGTTTGAAAGTTGCTACAGCACTACTCATGGCTAGGACTCAAAGTTCATGTTCCATACAAATCTATATATTATTCATGATAATAAGTTTTTTACAAAAGCATATTACATAATTTCAGCTTTGTTAAACACATAAAAAAAACTGGGTTTACTAATTTATTCATATTGGTTATTATTAAGGTGAACTGTCTTTAAGAGAGGAAAAATGTATGGTAAGAATTGGGAAATTTAAATGATTTGCTATTGTTCTTGTATATAATTGAAAGTGCAATTATGCGATACAAAGTTGTAACAAATAGGGCGAAAAGCTTTCAATGACATTTGAAATGCATCTTAAAAATGGCGTTCTCACACGTGCTATCTTAAATGATTTTTAAAGGAAAAAAATATTTTAACAATGTAAGTAATAAACTCATTTTTATCAATTATCTTGACTATAGCAGGCCTAGCTGTTGTCAGATAGCATTTTTAAAAGAAGTAATATAGAAAAAATTTTAAAGTCAATTCCTACTTTTTTTTTATTATATTGCAGAAAGTCCTTTATAAATAAAGTTGAAATTTTCCTTTTACATCTGGCGCCTTTCCTTTACATCTTGGCCATTTCCTTTTACATCTTGGTAGTTACATGCAACTTAAATCTAAAAAAACTAAAATTAAAAAATTAAAAATTTAATAAATGAATTAATATTTGAAAAAACTGTATTAACATCCAGTGTCATCCACTACAAGTGTGAAAAAAATGTTTTTGAACTGGAGTGGATAAATAAAAGTATTTTATTAACGATTGAAAATATGAACATGGGCCTATATATATAGGGATATATATATATAAGGAGAGTGTGAGCTAATAGTAGGAATTGAACAAACAAACTTAAAGTTCAAAAATTCGTATTTTGAATACAGAAGGCAATTTTCTCCCAAGAACAACATAAAAAAAAATCTCAAGACTTTTTTTATTTTATACTTTCGAATTTTTATGTATCATTGTTTTTTGTTTACCCTCTTGGGATAGAATTATTTAAAAAAACCTAATAAAAAACTGGCAGAATTCAAGAAACTCGGAAAATAACAACACTGGAATATAAATCCCAGAAAATAATTACGTATATAAAATCACAATTCCACCATTTTTAAAGATACTTAAAAATTTTACAGCTGTCATGTTACTCTGAGGGTAACTTGACCTTGAATCATAAAACCGTGTGATGGGTCGATTCCGGATTGTCTTTGAGGGCTCCAAGTGGAGCTAAAAACTCTCCAGCGAGAAGCAGTGGCATCATTCGCCCACAAATCGCATCTTTTAGAAGAGATAAAAGCCAGGGCGGCTCCCGAGTCATAACTTACGGCGCCCGTGTACTGCAGAGATAAGCCAATGATCGCCACCTAAGGGCGGCTCGGATTACGGTTGTGGAGAATTTCGGAACCGGAATGTTTCCTCTAAGACGTTTTTTGAAGCTTCTTGCGAGGGCTGTTTCAGTCCTCATGATGTTATTCTTGAAGATAAATCAACTGCCTTTATGAGGTTTAAAGATATTTTGGGGTTTTGAGTAGGCTTATAGGAGGTGATCGTGACTTGAATAATTAATACTCGCAAAAGTAGGCTTTGCTTTGAAAATGTTTCGTAAAAAGTGTTTTTAGAAAGTCTGACTAGCACCTCTAACAAATAATCGATTTGTCCGTTTCCGCCTTTATACCGGATGCTTATCTTTTCATCGAATATCTGATAGATCTATAGGAATCTCTGAATTATAAATGAAGTTCAAACTATCAAGATCAGTAGGGATGAAAGTACAGTTTGTTCATATTCATTTTTGTTAATTTAATCCCAGCGTGTATGTTAGCGTTCGGCCTGATGGTCAATTTGCTAGCGCTCTGGCCGTTGGTACCAAAGGCTTCAGGTTCGAATCCTGGCGATGGCATTGTTGTTTGTTGGTGGTTTGGTTCCACGTTAAACTGTAGTCCCGTTCTATTTAGCCCATAAGATGACTGTAGAGCGACAAACCAAACTTGTCGGTTAGCGTGCTGAAAAGGGAAGCATTGTTCAAAACCTACCTAAAGAAAAATTGGATGAAAAAATTTCTGAAGGAACTGTTAAATTTTCAAAACTGCTTTTCATTGCTTCTGTTTGACTGCACGCATTCCAAACAATTAATCAATATCATCTATTTCCGCCTTTTAAAGTGGATGTTCTTTCCACCGATTAGTTGCCAGAACTACAGGCATGAAAATATTTCATTTTTAGAAGAAATTACAAACGTTTTTGAATTTCCGAAATGTCACTTTGCTAGATAATCCATTCCAAATTGCGGTGTCATCAGAGATTGATATTGAGTTCCTTCTGTCCCCTTTTTTTCCCTCCTCTCTACTAAAGTGGTTGAGGCCTGGTGGCTACATGGATAGCGCTCTCGCCTTTGGTATACCAAGCTTCAGGTTCGAATCCTGGCAGTGGCAGAGTTGTTTGTCGGTGGTTCGGTATACACTTTAAACTGTATGTCCCTGTTCGTTTAGCCCTTGTGTGCACAATGTGACCATACAGCGACAAACCAAATCAAAATCTAAAGTGGTTTCAAGCTTTGCAAGTTCATGAGTTGATCCTTGAAATTTTATAACTTGAAGTCCTTTTGTTCATTAGCAGTGCAGTTAAACTTCGGTATATATAGCATGAGTCAAAAGTTCAATATTTATTGAAAAATACATTAATATATATGCAGACAACAAATATGAATTATTAAATGAGTAATGGGAAAATTATATTCCTTCTTTCTCCAATTAGAAGTAGGCAAAATAAAGTGATACATGAACACACTGAAAACAGAAACGGAAGCTTAATAACAAAGCATAAACCTCCAATATCCTTGGTAAGATAGTAATGTAATCTTAGGCCCGATTATATTGTAATCATCCATATCTGAGAAATATATAAGTAATTTTTCATTTTTACCTCAATTCCAATTGGATAAATAATTTGGTTGAAAGAAACGCAAGAGTTTATAATTTTTATTGCTAAATTATTTTTCCTTTAAATTCGATTCAAACCATGCCCTTAGTAAGATATTTTTCAGATAATATCATTTTTCTTATGTATTATTAACTTGTATTACATAAAACCATGTATAAACTCGAGCAAACCATTTAAACTTCACAAGGCTTTAGATAGTTTTAACTTTCCTTTACTAAAGGTAGCTGCCTGGTGACCAAATGGCTAGCGCTCTGGCCTTTAGTATCACAAAACTTCAGGTTAAAATCTTGGAGGAGGCATGGATGTTTGTTAGTAATTCGAATCCACTTTAAACTGAGGTCCCGGTCTGTTTAACCCTTGTGTCCACAAGATGATCGTAGAGCGGCAAACCAAGCCACTCTATTAAAGATAAATTAACTTAGTAATGTGAAATGTGAATAAATTTTGTCTGAATTTTTGTTAGTAAGTATAAAAATGATGAAATTATGCAATACGCCATTTTAACATTTTCATGAATATTACATGTATTTGCGCAAAACATTAAAATTCCCCTCATCTCTATTTTTTTTCAATGATGGGATTTGTAATATTTCATTTAAAACTTCTTTTACAGTACAAATAATGAATTAAAATTTTAATAACCTCATGTAGTACAACAAATTATGAAAATTTACATTTAAATGGTGAAATAATATTTAGTTTAACAGAAATGTAAAATTAAAGTGTGATGGTTAAAAAAAAAAAAGAAAGAAATCCTTTTTTTTCCGTCCTTTGTATTGGATTCATCCGGATTAAAAGTATAAAGTATTGGAGAAACTAAACGGGTTATTAAATTTTTTTAAAAAATCAGAAAAACTGCCAATGTAAAATTTTTATTTATTGAAATGTAAGAAAACTTACGCTTATTTTTTCCGCACTGCATATTGAAGCTGAATTTAATATGTGATCAGATTCAATAAGGTGGTAAAATAAAACGGTGATGTCCTGTGCTCAAATTAACAACTCATTTGGCAGCAAAACCGGACATTATATACCGGTCAGTGTGCCAGTACACGTACATGCCATTGTATCTTATCTTCCATGGATATGATAGGGATAATATTAAGTTACCGACTCACGTAGAATCAACAATCTTCTTAACTCCCATTACAAACAAAATCTGGGCTCGTGAGTACATTGACTTGAATTCCAATTTATTTGAGTGCTTTCCAATTGAATCTTTAATTTCGGTTGCGCGCTGTGAGAGTTTCATAGAATTCTGTACGCCTTGCATTCCTGTTCCACTTCGTGAAGTCTTCCGTGCACAGTGTGGCCTGGTAGCCAATTAGCTGGCGTTCTGGCCTTTGGTAGCCTAGTCTTCAGGTTCGAATACCGGCGGTGGCATGGATGTTTGTGACTGGTTCGAATCCACTTTAAAACTGTAGGTTCCGATATCTGTAGCCTAAAGTGTGCACAAGATGACCGTAGAGCGACAAAACAAACCAATCTGTGCACAGTTGATCTGGTCACTAAATTTCAATGTTTGCTATAAGACAGAGATGGGCAAACGTTTTCGGTCGCGGGCCAAAAATCGAAAAAAAAAAAAAGAAAAGTTTGGCGGGCCAAGATATACTTTTTTAAAATTTTAAAAACAACAGGCAAATATTACAATTTAAATATGTTAATGAGATGAATGAAATTGGGATTTCATTTTCAAAAGTTCCTTATATTGAGGTTCGAAGTGAGATGTACTGATTCTAAGGAACGAGGCTAAATGTTCCTCTGTCAGTCTCCTTATGAAATAATTTATTCTAATGTTCATAGTTGAAAACTCTTGCTCACATATATAAGGTGAAGCAACACTGATTTTCTGGGCGTGAGATATTAAATTTGGGAAACTTTCTTTTAGGTAATGATTTGTGAAACTATAACTTTGGTATATTTAGAAACAACTGCTGGAGATGATTGTTAGATTGCAACTCAATTAATTCAACCTGCAAATCTGACCTCACTTTTCACAATTTATGTTGAATTTCGTTGAATTGAAAAAATCATTGAAAGGCATTTCAAAACTATCAAATTCTGTTCAAACGGTACTGAAATCTTGAAATCTGTGTTCGAACTCAAAATGCAGTCTTTTCCAAGCCATCTACATAATTCTTAAGCTTCTCTTCATTTACTAAAAGTATTGAATTTAAAGTCCGGAAATGAGATAAAAATAATAATTTTTTTATTTATCTTTCACCTCCTTTCTACTTTTCTTAAATATTTTGTGGATGTATAATATATAAATATATATTCTTTTAATTTGACTCGGACCGGCAAATTAAAATTCTATCTGCGGAACCTTCCGGCGGGCCGTAGTATGCCCATCCCTGCTATAAAGGTGGACTGATGTAGCAGTTCTGAGTGTCCTTGCAGTAGCTGCACATAAACTTAGCTGCAAGTAAACAAAACTGCATATGCGGTCACTACGGCACATGCAGTTTTGATCAAATCATTGAAATTCAGAAATTCTATTACTATTTGACAGACTACTTAAATTCATATAAAATGAATGAATTGGATAATAATAATTATAAATAATCATTAAATTACATAAATAAATGATGATCAGAATGTGACATTAAATAAATTAAATTAGTAATTTAACTTTATTTATTTATTTTCACATTCAAGAAAATAATAAATAAATAAATATATCATATTGAATTATGAAGCAAGAAGATAAGGAAACTAAGGAATATGATAATATTTTCTTTTCCTTATACTGATTCTTGAATTGATTCCATTATCAAAAATTATAGTTTTTATTTAATTTAATGTCAGCTAATAAGCCTTTCGTCAGATTTGAAAAGCAATTGATTTAAAAACAAATTCTGTTATTCTTTAGGTTCGTTTTAAATGATAACAAATGCAAGCAACACATACACAAAACTTTTTTTATTAATATATAGAGTTATAATATTCTTCACTAACATTTCCTAATGTCTTTCATTAGTTTCTTTACAAAGTTCTGCTTTATATCTTGTCAATCGAGTGAAAAATCGCTGACGCACAAATACTTTTTCTGTGGGAAAGAAAAAACTTCCCGCTTCACTTTTCTGAAGTGACAAGAATTTCACGCTTTGAAGTTATTTCTTTAGTTTCTGTCTTCCTTCCTTTCTGTATCAGTTACAAATAAAATTCGGCCATGAATAAACTGCGTCAGGAAATGTTAGGGAAATAGCAGTTATTCTCCCTCTATTATCGCAAAGGACCGCACTTTTTATAAAACGCAATGCAGCGAAATAAAGACAAGAGCAGTTTTTTTTTTATTATTATGCTGACAACCGCTTGCTGTTTTGACAGGTGTCACGTTTTAGCTTGCGATAGATATGTTCTTTTTTCTTTCGTTTGCTTCTTAATATTTTGTTTAATTTCTCTAGGAGAATTTCATGTTGTACTCTAGCTGTGTGTTATCAAAATTATTTTAAATATTCGCATCGATTCAATTATTTTCTAAGAGTCTATTTTTCCAGTCAAAAAGGTTTATATACAGGATGATTATAATTAAAGTCTCAATTTCAAAATGATGCAAAAAACAAAAGAGCCACCCGTCACAATGAGTTCAAATTTGAAAGGAAGATACTTGAAGAAGGGAGAAACGGTACGGCATCAAAAAGTTACAAAGTGTATTAATAGATGGCGATGTGAGCGGCATAAAGAAAGTGAATTCGGCTGCCAGTGATAATTTGAATAGAAATTACAAAGTATTTGGCATGAGTTGCACATTAAACCAACTGTAGTGTTCAATGTGCTTGATTGCTTCGGTTTTTTGACGGAAAAATGACTTCCAAGTCATTCAACTGTTGTGCTCTACGATCCTATTAGACTGAGACCTACGATTTATAGTGGATTCCAAATCACTACATACTATCCATGGGACCTTCGGGACTTGAACCCAAAGTCTATGGTACAAAAAGTGTGCATAAAAATTATAGTTTTATTTAATTTAAAGTCAGCTAATAAGTTTTTCATCAGATGATAAAAACAATAAATTTAGATAAAAATTCTATTATCTTTTAGATTACTTTTAAATGATAACAAATGCAAAGACACACAAAAAAACCTTTTTTTTTATTAATATATGGAGTTATAATATTCTTCCCTAACATTTCCTAATGTCTTTCTTTAGTTTCTTTACAAAGTGCTACTTTATATCATGTGAATCGAGTGAAAAATTGCTGACGCACAAATATTTTTCTATGAAAAAAGAAAAAAACTTCACGCTTCACTTTTCTGAAGTGACAAGAATTTCACGCTTTGAAGTTATTTCTTTAGTTCCTGTCTTCCTTCCTTTCTGTATCAGTTGCAAATAAAATTCAGCCATGAATAAACTGCGTCAAGAAATGTTAGGGAAATACAAGTTATTCTCCTCCTATTATCGCAAAGGACAGCACTTTTATAAAACGCAATGCAGCGAAATAAAGACAAGAGCAGTTTTTTTTTTATTATTATGCTGACAACCATTTGCTGTTTTGACAGGTGTCACGTTTTAGCTTGTAGATATTTATGTTCTTTTTCTTTGGTTTGTTACTTAATATTTTGTTTAATTACTTTAGAAGAATTTTTGTGTTATAATCTATCTATGTGTTATGATTATTTCAAATATTCGTATCGATTTAATTACTTTTTTTACTTTTTCAGTTTTAAGAGTCAAAAATGTTTATGAGCAGGGTGATTATAATTAAACTTCCCCTTTGAAATGCTGAAAAAAAAAACACTCGTCACATTTGAACTGAAGATACTTGAAGAAAGGTTTGGTTTGGTTAGTCGCTGTACGGTCATCTTGTACACTTTAGGCTAAACAGACTGGGACCTACAGTTTAACGTGGATTCCGAACCACCAACAAACATCAAGCCACAGCAAGGGTTCCAATCGGAAGCCTTCGATACCAACGGTCAGAGTACTATCCAGTTGACCATCAGGCCACCTGAAGAAAGGGGAAACGGTACAGCATCAAAAAAATCCGAATTGTATAAATAGATGGCGCTGTGACCGGTATAAAGAAAGTGAATTCGGCTGCCAGTGATATTTTGAATTGAAATGACAGCGTATTTGGCATGAGTCGCACTTTAATCCAACTGTAGTGTTCAATGTGCATGATTGTTTCATTTTTGACGGAAAAATGACTTCGAAGTCATTCAACAGTTGTGCTCTACCATCCTATTAGAATGAGACCTACGATTTATAGTGGATTCCAAACCACTTCAAACTATCCATGGGACCTTCGGGACTTGAACCCAAAGCCTATGGTACAAAAAGTGTGCATAAAAATTATAGTTTTATTTAATTTAAAGACAGCTAATAGGTTTTTTTCAGATGAGAAAAGCAGTAGATTTAGATAACAAATTCTTTTATACTTCAAGTTAGTTTTAAATAATAACAAATGCTAGCAGACACACACAAAAATCTTTTTCAATTCCTACTACTAGTTCACAAACTCGCTATATATATCTTGTTCAAATTTTCAATCATTAATAAAATACTTTTTTATTCATCCACTCAAATTCAAATACATTTTTTCAACTTGTAGGGAATGACACTGTATGTTAATACAGTTCTTTTCAAATATTAATTCATTAATTAAATTTATTTAATTAATTACATTTTAGATTTAGTTGCATGTATCTACCAATAGATGGCTCCAGATGTAAGAGAAAAATTTCAACTTTATTTATAAAGTACTTTCTGCAATATAGTGAAAAAAAAAGTAGGAATTGAATTAAAAAAAAAAATTATATTACTTGTTTTATTAATGTACAGAGTTATAACACTTTACTTACATTCTAACTAACATTTACTAACATTTCCTAATGTGTTTCTTTATTTTCTTTTTATAAAGTGCTGCTTTATATCTTGTCAATCGAGTGAAAAATTACTGACGCACAAATACTTTTTCTATGAGAAAGAAAAAACTTCACGCTTCACTTTTCTGAAGTGACAAGAATTTCACGCTTTGAAGTTATTTCTTTTAGTTTCTGTCTTCCTTACTCTCTGTATCAGTTGCAAATAAAATTCAGCCATGAATAAACTGCGTCAGGAAATGTTAGGAAATAGCAGTTATTCTCCTTCTATTATCGCAAAGGACAGCACTTTTTATCAAACGCAATGCAGCAAAAATAAAGACAAGAGAAGGTTTTTTTTTATTATTATGCTGGCAGCCGTTTGCTGTTTTGACAGGTGTCACGTTTTAGCTTGCGATAGATATTTATGTTATTTTTCTTGCGTTTGTTACTTAATATTTTGTTTAATTTCTTTAGAAGAATTTCACAGAAATGTGTTATCAAAATTATTTAAAATATTCGCATCGATTTAGTTAATTTTCCAAAAGTTTGGTTTTCAGTCGAAACGGAACACTTTTGCCGTTATATTTGCCACTAATGGAATTTGCCACTTTTTTGCCGTTATATTTGCCACTAACACTTTTGGTTAACCACTTTTTGCCGTTAATGATTTTGTTAAAAAAAACAAACACTTTATATAGGATTTCAAAGATTTTATTGGACAAACAACATTTATTGACCACACTGCACTACAAGGCTTTTGCAAATGGTAGCATCAAGAAAAGGAAGGTTTCCTCATTGGTTGCACTGGCATGTGAAACCCATGAATCCTCCACAACGACCCCCATTCTTCCTGACGACATATTGGCAATGGAGGTTGCATTCGCCTTGACATTGGGGACATCCAAACCCGGCATCGACAAGCACAGAGCCTGCAAAATAAAATTTAAATAAAATCACTTTCTAATTATAACATAGATTAAGTTTTAAGGCAACTTATTCAAAGAGTAGACATAGAATAGTTTATTAACTTTTTTAAAGGATAATTTTTTTACAAGAGTAACTATATTTTGGAATAATTTTCTTACTGAAATAAAAAATATGTATTTAATAAATCGTTAGAATTATAATCAATAAGCGGGGTATTGTTACTCCGCGTCTGTAGCTTATCTTCAA
Source organism: Caerostris extrusa (assembly GCA_021605095.1). Lineage (NCBI taxonomy): Eukaryota > Metazoa > Arthropoda > Arachnida > Araneae > Araneidae > Caerostris > Caerostris extrusa. The sequence continues at coordinate 129,042 of BPLR01010491.1, read as the reverse complement.
GCTACACGTACCTGCTGGGTAGTGCTAAGTGAGTAATGTCGGTGCAGCGCTTGCTTTAAGGCATCCATAACAACTGTCCAACTGTTTTCCAGCTGAATTAGAAAAAAAAAAATAATCAATAAGTGGGATCAGAATGTTCGATTGGCTAGCGCTCTGGTGCTCGGTGCGACAGATTTCGGGTTCGAGTCCCGGCGGTGCCATGGACGTTTGTAGTGGTCCCGAATCCACTTTAAAACCGTAGGTCCCTGTTTAACATGACCGTAGAGAGTTGCGGGGGTATTTTTACTCCGCGTCCGTAACTTATCTTCAAACTGCACGCACCTCCTGGGTAGTGCTGAGTGAGTAACGTCGGTGTAGTGCTTGCCTTAAGGCATCGAAGACAATTGTCTAAGTGTTTGTCAGCTGCATTAGAACAAAAAAAAAGTCATTATCTTACTTTATTTTTTTTATTTTTAATTATTATTATTAATTTAAGTATGCCTTAAGCAATTCATATTGCGTATTAGATTCGGAATTAGAATCGATACATCATCATCGTGTGATATAGAGGTAATAGCCTCATATAACTGCTATTATCTAAGAAAATGTCTTCATTTTTGTTGATTTTGAAATAAATAACAGAAAGTAAATATAAACAGTAATAACTTTAGAAATAGAAATAAAAAACTGAAAACTGCTCGACAAATTTCAACTTATCATGTGTGAACTTTCGAGAACGAATGAATAAACTGAGGAATATGCTAATGTTTAATAATGCACGAGATATATGGAGCAATTGATTGTAATACTACAAGAATGACCAAATTCAAATAGCCACATGAATATAGCGATGTTGAATAGATCAAGAACTTCATGAAGAATGAATTGTTCAAGAATCTCTAAAGGAATATACAGAATTCAGATAAACGTCGTCGTAAAGGAAGAATGGAGTATTCCAAATTCTACAAGAAACGATATCACATTCAATAGCCAAAAGAATAGTATATCAAAGTTTCAAAATTCTAGTCGTAAATGAAGAATGAGGTATTCCCAATTCTACAAGAAACAAGTAGAATTGGGAATACTTCATTATCCGTTAACTGTTTCCGTTAACTGTTCCAAATAAAGCCGCAATGTTGCAAATATGCAATAGTATACACTGGATAATTCGTTAAAAAAGAATTTGTAAATAAATTCTATTTATCATGTGTAACATTTTCGAATGCCCCCTAGAGGGGGCGGTGCGAATCTTTTCTCGATTATCATGTGTAACAGCTGATTTCAGTGGACTAAAATGACTACTATGAATTGTGTCAAAATACAAATTTTGCAGTTTTGCAGCTCTTGTAATTTTCAAGTTTTACTTTTCTGGTTAAAAGTTATAAAATCAGTTAAAGGGATTGTTTCTGCTAAAACGAAGAACGTCAGGCGAAGAGTCAATCAATGAGTCAAAAGCACCATGCGAGTATTTTAAAAAAACATTATGCGATAAGCATTAAAGGAGAACTATAAATGTTCAGCTGGTTATTAATTCGTTCAAATACTTACTTTCTTACTACTGTGTCCAAAAGTAAGACAAATATTCAAGTTAAAATTCAAGGGGCTTATGGAATTTCAATTTTTTTCTTCTTTTTTATGTTGCTGCACTGTTCACGACATCTGTGTGAAATTTGACGTTCAAATATTTATTAGTATTTGAGTGACGGCTGTCTTTGTGAGACGCTAAAATTGATTCCGGCGATTTTTGAAATGTCTGAATTAAATGAGCAAAGAACTTGCAGTAAATTTTGTTTGCAGAAACGCATAGAATATTGCAGAAGGAATTCGGTGAGCATTCCTCATTAAATAAATAGTTTTTGAAAGAAAAAAATAATTCGTCTTATTTTTTGGGCACACTAGTATAATTATATGTTATAACGTATGTCATTAAGTAAGCAAAGTTTATAGATGAGTACAACAAACTTACAAGTCAGAGACATCACAAAAGCCACCAGCATCAAAGTATACAGCAATTTCATTTTTTTCTTAGTTAAAAAAAAGGATCTATAAAATAAAAAAATATTACGTATTAACATATTATGTATTAAAAGTAATGTAAGATACATAATTGACTATTTAAGCAAAGAGCTATAATATTTTAAATTAAATTTTTAGAAAATTACTATGAAAGGAAAAAAGCAATATCTACACATTTTAATCTTCAAAACAATATATATATATTCACATCTTCTATTCTTTCACATTAGTCTATGAGGCTTTTTTACACTGTTATACAAGGAAGAATTTCGTGTTCTATGGTGGGCCAAGGCCGTCTGCCTACTGGTACATTTCAAGATATGAGATGTTTTCTTTTTATGGGCTAGCATTGTCAGCAACGATCTTACAGTCATATTAGACTGGGACCTACAGTTTAAAGTGGATTCCGAACCACCACAAACATCATCGAACTCGAAACCTGTGATACCGAGCGCTAGCCATTCGGCCATTCAGGCCCTCTATTTGAAATTTGTTCATTGTAAACGCAAGGCCTTGTGTTTACAATGGTCTAATATGACCGTAGAGCTACAAACCAAATCAAGAGATGCACTTGCTGTTACAGGTTGCCGCATTGCGAGCTGTTTGTGAATTGCTGGGTAACACCATCCTTTTCCAATTTTCAAATGTGGCACCCTAATTTCTAGAAACCAGACACATTAACCTCCAGATTGTCGAATCCTATTCAAAGAAGTTTTCGACAAATAAATTTTGTAATCATCTTCATTGGTGCAACAGTCCCATGGTGGGCCAAGGCCGTCTGCCTACTGGCAGATTTCGAAACATGAGATGTCTTCTTTTTTTACGGGGTAGAGTTATCAGCCCTATGTCCAAAGCTCTACAGTCACGTTAGACAGGGACCTACAGTTTAAAGTGGAATAAGGACCACTACAAACATCCATGGCACTACCGGGGCTCGAACCCGAAACCTGTGGTACTGAGTGCGAGCTGCTGGCCATCAGGTCCCACAATTATTTTTGTAAAACTGGACATGTTTGACTTGCGCCATTATTTCTCACCACTGAGCCAAATGATAAAAGAAAATATTATTCGTCTTTTACCTTTGCAGTCAATTTTTCCAGCAGTAAAAAATTGTTTTGTTCGCCTTTAGAAAAATTAAGAAATGTCTTTAATGCTGCGAAATCACTGGGGACGTATAATCTTATCGTTTTCCGGAATGTTTTTGGAACTCATTTAAGAACTAAATGAATGTAAGTCAAGGCACTACGAACCCGGAACCTGTGGTACCGAGTGCCAGAGCGCTAGCCACTCGGCCATTCAGGTCCCACATTTTTTGTAGCACATATATATCTAAAATAAAAGTATTTATTAATGAAAAATGTTTTATAATTGATAAGTAGAGAAAACTTAATGCTTTAAAAGTGCAATTCGAAATTGTTTTACTAAAAATAAATAGGAGACGTTTTCTCACCTTTACCTTCCGGAGAAGAGCGAATAGGTTCTGATATCCGACCAGCGTGAGTCCTGGGGTATTTATACCTACAACTTAGTAACAGTTATTGGGGTTTTTCTAATAATTTTTCCCACCACCTGTGAATTACCACCTGAATTCGAAGGATGCTCACAATTGCATCTTTTATCACGAGTGAACGAATTGCGTGAGCGTCATGTAACTTTTCCGCCTTGTGGTTAGTGAAACAAATTGGCAATTATGATTTTTCTGCAAAAATTGTAACACGCACAATTAAAGATGGGTGAAAATTAAACACATGTTTTATGATTTGTATACAAACACTAAGCTTTTATTATGATGCAATTATAAAGTTTGAATATGTGAAGGTGTTTCTTTTAATGCGTAGTTAATATTTTAATTTTTATTACTTTAATTATAATTAAATTAATTTCATTAATTTTTAATTTAATCATAATTTATTTTATTTCATTTTAAATTTCATTTTATTTTATTTCATTTAAAATTCAATAATTTGTTTTATTTTATTTTATTTCATTTAAATTTAGAATAATTTAAATTTCTATAATTTATTTTATTTCATTTAAAATTTCAATTATTTATATTTCTATAATTTATTTTATTTCATTACTTTAATTTTTTTTTTTGTAATTTACTTATATTTTTTTATTAATTAAAATCGCTATTCATGGAAAATTATAATAGTAAAAGTAATAAATGTATCTTATTCTGGCAGTTACATTTTAAGACTTGGATTTCTCTTTTAATATTTACATAAATTAGACTTATATTTTAATTAAATCATTTAATAATATATGGATTAAAAAAACACATTTAAAAATGTTCATTATTACACCTAAATAGCAAAATGGTATGCCATGCTGGCTGCTGTTCAATAGAATTTGAAATAAAAATATGAAATGAACTTGAAATAATATTCTACAGATTTGATGAATAAATGAGTAGATTCGGTGGTAGTTGCGATTGAGAATTTAGTATTGATAATCTTATTTTTTATAAGAAGTGTTTAAGTATTGCCAAATACGACAAATTTAAAATAACAAACGCTGGCTTGACTTGACGCTTTGAGATGCACAAATGCTGGATAATTGATTATGCTCTACTAGAAGACGTTTCTTCCCGCTCATTCTATCTGCTGGTGCATCATACAATAAAAAAAAATACTACATTAATGTACCCATTAACATGCTGCCGCCCAGTTCCGACTTCTGACTGGCCATGATTGTCTAGCAGAACATCTCCATCGAATTAAAATCTTTTCGAATCCTGGCTACCCTCTATGTGGTTCAACAGACCCAACGAACAGAGACCACCTCCAACGATCTGCGGTACTTGGCGGCGATTCGGAGACAGTGCTTTACTGGCGTGCGAGAGAACTCTTAAGGCAATGAATTCTGTCAACTTTGCATTTTTGGACGTTTATTCTTTTGTATTTTTTCCCTTGTTATTATTGTTACTACTATTATTTGTATTCTTCTTGTACTTTCCTTGCCAATGGGAAAAAAAAATTTACCCATTAATAAACCATTTAAGATATCTATGATCCATTAATTCCTTAAATCCAGCTCTAACTAATGTTAAAAAGATTCGGAGGTGATGGAACAAGAAGAATGGATCAAATGAATACACTCAGTTGATGAGTAAAATAGATTAAGTGATTAGACTGAAATTTACCTGGTCAGAATTTCTGGCTTTCACAAATACAAAAATGTTCATGCAGGTTAGTATCCCTCCGAGATTTCTAGGTTAGTATTCATCCAAGATTTCTAGATTAGCCTCTACGTAATACAAGTCATAGGTTGGCATCCATCCAAGATCTCTAGATTAGCATCTATGCAATACAAGTTATAGGTTGGCATCCATCCAAGATCTCTAGATTAGCATCTATGCAATACAAGTCATAGGTTGGCATCCATACAAGATCTCTAGATTAGCATCTATGCAATTCAAGTCATAGATTGGCATCCATCCAAGATCTCTAGATTAGCATCTATGCAATACAAGTCATAGGTTGGCATCCATCCAAGATCTCTAGATTAGCATCTATGCAATACAAGTCATAGGTTGGCATCCATACAAGATCTCTAGATTAGCATCTATGCAATACAAGTTATAGGTTAGCATCCATCCAAGATCTCTAGATTAGCATCTATGCAGTACAAGTCATAGGTTGGCATCCATCCAAGATCTCTAGATTAGCATCTATGCAATACAAGTCATAGGTAGGCATCCATCCAAGATCTCTAGATTAGCATCTATGCAATACAAGTCATAGGTTGGCATCCATACAAGATCTCTAGATTAGCATCTATGCAATACAAGTCATAGGTTGGCATCCATCCAAGATCTCTAGATTAGCATCTATGCAATACAAGTCATAGGTTGGCATCCATCCAAGATCTCTAGATTAGCATCTATGCAATACAAGTCATAGGTTGGCATCCATACAAGATCTCTAGATTAGCATCTATGCAATTCAAGTCATAGGTTAGCATCCATCCAAGATCTCTAGATTAGCATCTATGCAGTACAAGTCATAGGTTGGCATCCATCCAAGATCTCTAGATTAGCATCTATGCAATACAAGTCATAGGTTGGCATCCATCCAAGATCTCTAGATTAGCATCTATGCAATACAAGTCATAGGTTGGCATCCATCCAAGATCTCTAGATTAGCATCTATGCAATACAAGTCATAGGTTGGCATCCATACAAGATCTCTAGATTAGCATCTATGCAATACAAGTCATAGGTAGGCATCCATCCAAGATCTCTAGATTAGCATCTATGCATCATAGGTTGGCATCCATCCAAGATCTCTAGATTAGCATCTATGCAGTACAAGTCATAGGTAGGCATCCATCCAAGATCTCTAGATTAGCATCTATGCAGTACAAGTCATAGGTAGGCATCCATCCAAGATCTCTAGATTAGCATCTATGCAATACAAGTCATAGGTTGGCATCCATCCAAGATCTCTAGATTAGCATCTATGCAATACAAGTCATAGGTTGGCATCCATACAAGATCTCTAGATTAGCATCTATGCAATACAAGTCATAGGTTAGCATCCATCCAAGATCTCTAGATTAGCATCTATGCAATACAAGTTATAGGTTGGCATCCATCCAAGATCTCTAGATTAGCATCTATGCAATACAAGTCATAGGTTGGCATCCATACAAGATCTCTAGATTAGCATCTATGCAATACAAGTCATAGGTTGGCATCCATCCAAGATTTCTAGATTAGCATCTATGCAGTACAAGTCATAGGTTGGCATCCATCCAAGATCTCTAGATTAGCATCTATGCAATACAAGTCATAGGTAGGCATCCATCCAAGATCTCTAGATTAGCATCTATGCAATACAAGTCATAGGTTGGCATCCATACAAGATCTCTAGATTAGCATCTATGCAATTCAAGTCATAGGTTAGCATCCATCCAAGATCTCTAGATTAGCATCTATGCAATACAAGTCATAGGTTGGCATCCATCCAAGATCTCTAGATTAGCATCTATGCAATACAAGTCATAGGTTGGCATCCATACAAGATCTCTAGATTAGCATCTATGCAATTTAAGTCATAGGTTAGCATCCATCCAAGATCTCTAGATTAGCATCTATGCAATACAAGTCATAGGTTGGCATCCATCCAAGATCTCTAGATTAGCATCTATGCAATACAAGTCATAGGTTAGCATCCATCAAGATCTCTAGATTAGCATCTATGCAATACAAGTCATAGGTTGGCATCCATACAAGATCTCTAGATTAGCATCTATGCAGTACAAGTCATAGATTAGCATCCATACAAGATCTCTAGATTAGCATCTATGCATCCATCCAAGATCTCTAGATTAGCATCTATGCAATTTAAGTCATAGGTTAGCATCCATCCAAGATCTCTAGATTAGCATCTATGCAATACAAGTCATAGGTTGGCATCCATACAAGATCTCTAGATTAGCTCTATGCAGTACAAGTCATAGATTAGCATCCATACAAGATCTCTAGATTAGCATCTATGCAATACGTCATAGGTTGGCATCCATACAAGATCTCTAGATTAGCATCTATGCAATTCAAGTCATAGATTGGCATCCATCCAAGATCTCTAGATTAGCATCTATGCAATACAAGTCATAGGTTGGCATCCATACCAAGATCTCTAGATTAGCATCTATGCAGTACAAGTCATAGATTAGCATCCAGATCATTAGGCAATACGTTGGCATCCATACAAGATCTCTAGATTAGCATCTATGCAATTCAAGTCATAGGTTAGCATCCATCCAAGATCTCTAGATTAGCATCTATGCAATACAAATCATAGGTTAGCATCCATACAAGATCTCTAGATTAGCATCTATGCAATTCAAGTCATAGGTGAGTATCCATCCAATATAATTAGTAACCAGAGTTCTAGTCCTTCTATTCCCTTTTTACATGGTGGTGCGAAACAAAATTGAGCCTGCACCTTCTTCCTTATTCAGTAACAAAATTTACTGGATCTGATGTTTATTATTTATGTAAATAATTGAAATACTAAAACAAAACTATGTACCATGAAACATTTATTTGATTTTATCAAATGCCACATAGAAATGCCTATAAATGAAACAAAATTAATTGTTATTCTTATGCGGTTTTGAAATACAGAGATAGTTAATCTTTATGACATAAGTGAGGGCTGCACCGCTGTTACTTATTTAGCACTACACAGGGTGCATGTGTGGCTGGAAGATATGCTACGGACGTGAGCAAAACTACCACCATAGTTCTCTAGAATCATATTATACAGAACCTACGGTTTAAAGTGGATACCGAACTACTACGAATATCCATGGCACCGTCGGAACTCGAACCCGAAACCTGTGGTACAGAGCACAAGAGCACTAGCCACTCGGCCGTTAGGATTAGGCCGTTGGATTTCTCTTTCAATTTTTTTACATAAATTAGACTTAAATTTTAATTAAATCATTTAATAATACATGGCATAAAAAAATTTAAAAATGTTTATTATTACACCTAAATAACAAAATGGTATGCCATGCTGGCTACTGTTCAATAGAATTTGAAATAAAAATATGAAATGAACTTGAAATAATATTCTACAGTTTTGATGAATAAATGAGTAGATTCGGTGGTAGTTGTGATTGAGAATTTAGTATTGATAATCTTATTTTTTAATAAGTGTTTAAGTATTGACAAATACGACAAATTTAAAATAACAAACGCTGGTTTGACTTGACTTGACTTGACTTGGTGCTTTAAGTTGCACAAATGCTGGATAATTGATTATGTTCTGCTAGAAGACGTATCTTTCCGCTCATTCTATCTGCGGTCGCATCAACCAAAAAAAAATAGTCCATTAATGTAAACACTAATAAACCATTTAAGACATCTATAATCCATTAATTCCTTAAATCCACCTCTAGCTAAGATTGTGAATTCAATTCTGCTTCTAAAATATGTGTTTGTAAAACGAGTAGATTCTGAGGTGATTGAACAAGAAGAAATATGAGTAAAATAGATTAAGTGATTAGACTGAAATTTATGTGGTTAAAACTTCTGGGCTTTCACCAATACGAAACGTGCATGCAGGTTAGTATCCCTCCAAGATTCTAGGTTAGTATCTATGCAATCCAATTCTTGGGTTAGTATCCATTCAAGATCACTACGTTAGTTTCTATGCATCCAAGTCATAAGTTGACATCCATCTAAGATTTCTAGATATATTTGTATCCATGCAATCCAGTTCATAGGTTAGTGTCCATCTCTAGGTTAGTATCTATGCAATCCAATTTATAGGTTAGTGTCCATCTCTAGGTTTGTATCTATGCAATCCAATTCATTGGTTAGTATCCATCCAAGATCTCTACGTTAGTATCTATGCAGTCCAAGTCATAAGTTGGCATCCAACCAAGATTTCTAGGTTAGTATATATGCAATTCAAGTCATAGATTGGCCTCCAACCAAGATGCCTAGCTAAATCCGAGTCATAGTTAGTATCCAACCAATAAAAGTAATAACCAGAGTTCTAGTCATACTATTCCCATTTATAGGTGGTTGTTGCGCAGCAAAATTGAACATGCATCTTCTTCCTTATTCTAGTAAAAAAAAAAATCTGCTAGACCTGATATTTATTATTTATGGTATGATCTGACAAATATTGAAATACTAAAACAAAACAAAACTATGTACCATGTAACAGCTATTTGATTTTATCGAAATGTCACATTGAAATACCTATAAATTAAACAAAATTCATTGTTGTTCTAACGTAACTGGAAATACGGTGATAGTTAATCTTTATGACATAAGCAAGGGCTGCACCGCTGTTAGCACTACACAGCGAGCATGTGTAGCTGGAAGATATGCTACGGACGCTAGTAAAACTACCACCATAACTCTATAGAATCATATTAGACCGGGACCTGAGGTTTTCAAGTGGATACCGAACCACAACGAACATCCATGGCACCGCCGGAATTCGAACTCGAAATCTGCGTCACCAAGCGCCAGATTATATCAATTGCAATCGTTAATTTCTTAGTTAAAAAACAACATAAGACCTAACAAGGACAATTCTATTCATATCCCATCCCTAACTTAAAAATTTAGAAAAAAATTACTAAAAATTACTAAATTTGTTTGGATACATAATACCTCGAGGTTGTTGGATAGGCCTTGAATGACTGCTAACACACGTTTATTGCGCTTAGCATTATTGTAAAAAATCCTCTGATTTACCCATACGGAGTTAATTTGTACTAGTATCTCTTATAATTGTCCTTCTAGATTGGTTTGGATTAGTTTGTCTCTCTACTGTCATATTGTGCACACGAGGGTTAATTAACCACTACGTACATACATGGCACAGCCGGAACTCGAACCCGAAAGCAGGGATACCAATCACCAGAGCTCTAGCCGCTCGGCCATCAAGCCCAAAAAACTAAACATGTAAATAATTGAATTTGGCAACCAAAAGTACATCGCAGACTTTCCAGATTAGTATTCATCTTGCAAATACCTTGCTCTATCTTATTTCTGTATTAGTGAAAAAGAAGGTAATCCAAGTTAAATACTACCCATATAATGGCGTCTTATATTTTTGTACTGACTCCCAGCCAACCTTTTATCCTGACAAAAGATTGTATCCCCTCAAAGATTTACAGACCCATGGGGTCGATATTGACTGCTTCTGTGATCGATCAAGTTGGGCAATTTGCTTTGTAATGGGATTAGATATAAAGTTCGAGTCCATTAAGATTCTATTCTCAATGGGTCCATTCATTGTGAAGGTAACTGAGTAACTGATAAATAAACTGAGTAGAATAGGGGCTGACTATGAAAACTAATGTGTCGTTTCGCATTGACAGTCAGATAGTTTGGTATAAGTTTCTGCTGAGTGTTTTATGTTATAAAAAGAGGAACTGATAATAACGGAGAAAAGAGGTTGATTATGAAAACTGATGTTTCGTTTCGCATTGACAGTCAGACTGCTTGGAACAAGTTTCTGCTGAATGTTTTATATTATGAAAAGAGAAACTGATAAGAACTGAGAAACTGATAAATAAACAGTAGAAAAGGGGCTGATTATGAAAAATGATGTTTCGTTTCGCATTGACAGTCAGACTGCTTGGAACAAGTTTCTGCTGAATGTTTTATATTATGAAAAGAGAAACTGATAAGAACTGATATAAAATAAACTGAGTAGAATAGGGGCTTGACTATGAAAACTAATGTGTCGTTTCGCATTGACAGTCAGATAGTTTGGTATAAGTTTCTGCTGAGTGTTTTATGTTATAAAAATAGGAACTGATAATAACTGAGATAAACTGATAAATAACTGAGTAAAGAGGTTGATTATGAAAACTGATGTTTCGTTTCGCATTGACAGTCAGATAGTTTGGTACACGTTTCCTGCTGAGTATTTTATATTATGAAAAGAGAAACTGTTAATAACTGAGAAACTGATAAATAAACTGAGTAGAAAAGGGGCTGATTATGAAAACTGATACTTCGTTTCGCATTAACAGTCAGGCTGCTTGGTACACATTTCCTGCGCAGTGATTTTTATATTATGAAAAGAAAATGTGATGAATTTACATGTGAATATTTATACTGAACTCTAATATTCAGTCTGGCGACTATCCGTGATAACTGATTCTCCAAATAAAATACAGCTGCGAGTTTGAGAAAACTTATCCCAAGAAGATCATGTTTATTCGAAAACTGTTTAAGTATCTAATATTCTATAAAATATTTATTTTTTATATTTTTTCAAGTTTTTAAATCAAAGATTTCTCTTGTTCTTTATTGAAAATATTCATAATGCCGATAAATCCTAATCCAGTCTTTAAGTTTTTGTAAAAGTTGTGATTGTAAATTCATTTTCAGCTAATTTTATTCCTTTATAAAGCATAGGGATTTTTTTTCCTATTTAAAAAATAAGTTAATGTGAAAAGTTCTTATATATGTAATAAAAATTTTCTGCGTTTAGATATGAAATATAATACATTTTAATAGTGAAAATATTAATTATAAATTCATAACTTTTATGAAAGCAGTATATATGAGTTACATAAGTAGTAATAAAATATTTCAATTCATAACACAAGTTTTTATTTTATTGTTTGAAGTGATCATATTTTGCAGAAGCAATGAAATATTTGTTCCATAATATGCCAAATAATTATTATTTATGCTTTATTCAAACATTACTATCAATAAACATGAAATATTAAGATTTCAAAACATTTATTTATAATTTGAATTTAAATCATTCTTTAAAAAGATGCCCGCTTAATGTTTTTTTCTTATAATTTAGGAACTGAAATAGATAATTAATTTTTTCAATTTTCATGCTAAAAGTTTGAAATCTTAAGAATTGTTTTAATTAAATGAAAACTATATTTTTGATATTGTTTTAAACTTAACGTTACAAAACTCTGCTTTTATCAATATATAACTTTTTGTAAATAAAATAAATAAAACATGGTAGTGATTTTTTAAGTAAATAAGAATTTTTGTTGTGTTTATTTTGTATTATAGCTTTTAATATTTTTTTCAGAATTTAATACTTTTATCTGCTGCTGATGGAATATTAAAAAAAAATTACATAATTTATTTTCTAATTAAATGAAATCTCTTAATATAAATAAGCTATAAATTAAAATTAAAACTTTTTATATCCCGAGAATTCGTAAACATTTGAATAAGCAAAATTAATTTTTTGGTATTTGATTTAAAATTTTAAAGTAGATAAAATAATTATACACTATTGCTCGTTTTTTGTTAGTGATAATTTTAATATATTTTCATGTGTTTCCAAAATTAAAATCTTGCATAAGCTTAAAATGTATTGTTTTCAATCTTTTTATTATCGAACATGATGTTGTCCTGGTTAGTAGTCTTAACGTAACCGAAAATGGGTCAAGCAAATAAAACTCCATTGCAAATTTTGGCAAAATGGCACTTTGGGCCCCTTAACTCTTGAAATGTTTCATGAATAAAGTTAATCTTAAGGAATTTTCTGGAGAATTTGGCTTTTGTTTGAAGTGTTTTGTAGTATAGTTTTTGAATCACTTTTCATGTTTGGGTTGGGATTTTAAACATTTGTATATAATGTCTATAAGTGCTCGTAGTGCGTTGATCAATTCCTTCTTCTTGAAGTGTCATATTTATCCCTTTTGGACAAGTGCCTTTTTATTTTATTGTTTTGAAGTGATTCTTCATTTATGCAGAAGTAATGAAAGATTTTCACTTGACTTCCATAATATGCCAAATAATTATTATTTATCTTACTTTTTGCATAGAAATTCAAACATTACTTGATCAATATACATGAAATATTAGCAATTTATTCCAAAACATTTATTTATAATTTGAATTTAGAATCATTCTTTGTTCAACTAAGGCAAAAGATGCCCGTTTTTTTAATGTATTTTTTTTTATTATAATTTTGAATAGGAACTGAAATAGATAATTAATTTTCGTTTACAATATTTCAATGTTTTCTTCAAAACTGTCATTTGTTACTATCTTCTTGTTAGTATCTTAAAGAATTTGTTTTTGAAAAACATTTGTAATTAAAAAAAGTAATTGATATTTTTGATACATAAAAATTTTTTTATTGTGTTTTATAAACTTAACGTTACAAAACTCTGCTTTTATCAATAAAATAACTCATTTTTTCCACAGGCGTAAATATTCAAATAAATTAAATAGTTAACAATGGTTAGTGATTTAGCTTTGATGTTTTTCTTAAATAAGTAAAAAAAATTTTTCTTTCTGTTTATTATATAATACTAATATGCAAATACAAAATATTATAATAAAAACCTACTTTTTTTCAGTTTTTAAAAAGAACTTAATAACATATTTTATCTAGCATTTTTTTTTTATTCTTTTGAATGGAATTTGATTTTAAATGAAAATTAAATAATTTGATAATTTTATTTTTACAAATTATCATATAATTAAATTGATAACATTTTTTTAAAAGCTCTTAAATTAATTCGTAGTAAATTAACTCGCAAAAAATTGCATCATTATTAAAATAATGAAAATTTTTACAATATTCTTCAAAAATGCTATTTTATAAACATTTGAATAATGTAAAATTTAATTCATTTCAAATATTCTTACTCGTCCATAGTTTGTTCTTGTTTGTTTTTATTTAATTTTAATTTATTTGTTGATATTTTTTTCATTCTACGTATTTATTTAAGATTTAATTATACACGTCATACTATCTTTTTCGTTTTGATTTAATGATTTTACTTATTTTTGTATGAAATATTTGAATTTGAAAGAAAAGTTTGATTTTTCATTGTGTTTCCAAAATTATAAATTATTTTATCTGGATTTAATTAAATGTTATGAAAATGTTTTAAATTCTAATTTTGTTTTTCAATCTGTTTAAAACTTTCTTCAATTGTGATTTTTATTTTAAACTATATGATGCCAGGTCATGTCTGCTAGTAGACATTAAAATATCATCAGTGGCGCAACATCCCCATGGTGTTCTGTAACTGTTAACCGAAAAGTGGGTCAAGTCCAAATATTAGACCGGGACCTACATTTAAAGTGGACAAATTTTGGCTGGGACTAGAACTCGAAAATGCGGTACCCAGCTCTACTCGCTCGAACATCTGGCCCCTAATTAAAAAAGAATTCTGAAAAATATAAAATTATTATATATTTTAAAGATATATAATAATAAAATATGAAATATTTTATTTATTTGATAGATACAATGAAATATATTTAAAATAAAAATCCATGAAACATTTTTATTTTAAAAAAGTAAAAAATTTTATTTTACAACAAAAATGTTATTGCTGAAAAAAATTGTTAGGTAATACTGTAAGGTTTTGATGTAGTGAAAGTTGATTTGAAAAACAATATATCTGAAAACATGTACTCTCACTGGGAATAAACATGATAAATTCGTAAGCCAGAAAGATTCTTTATATTTTAAATATAACAGTTAAGATATAACAGCTTCACAGAGTTCTAGGTGTATTAGTTTCAAATTAGGATGTCATCAGATAGTGACAATTAAATTGATATTTTAATTGTGAAGTAATTAATAAACTTCATAGCTAACGAATAACGCTAAAGTTTTGGAAAATCTAAAATAGAGAATAATCTAAAAAAATTATAATTACTTTCTGCTATAATTATAATATAATCTAAAATATGGAACTCTAAAATTTTAATGGATACTTCGCATAAACGTTTACTTGATGGTGTTTCAATAGAAATTGAATTTAAACAAGCAATATATATATAAAAAAATTAAGTCAATTCTACTTTTTTTTTCACTCTATTGCAGAAAGTCCTTTATAAAAAAAGTTGAAGTTTTCCTCTTGCATCTGGCGCCATCTATTGGTAAAATGCATGTAACATAAATCTAAAAAAAAAAAATAAATTTAATGAATGAATTAATATTTGAAAAAACTGTATTAACATTAAGTGTCATCCACTACAAGTTCAAAAATATGTATTTGAACTTGAGTGGTTAAATAAAAAGTATTTTATGAACGATTGAAAATTTGAACAAGATATATAAATATATATATATAGGTGTGAACTAATAGTAGGAATGGAAAAAATACTCTTTAACTACTTCCATCATAGAAAGAATAATTTGCATTTTTCGACAAATAATTAATTATCTTACAAAGAATATCCATTTAAGCTAATTGAATTGATTAAGGCGTTTTTCTTTGGTGAATAATAGTTCTAAATCATAATAAAATCGAACGTTTGTTCCTTCGAATGGCAGACGATATTTTCTCATTACATGAAAAGTAATTAAATAGAATAGCGCATTGCCATTTTACTAGCTAATAGGTTTCATTGAAAACTTTTGAACAACTAAAATAATTTATTTTAACATTTTAACGAAATGTATTCTCTTTGAAATAAAATGAATTGAAAATTTATTTTATATATTTTACATAACTGCAGACAGTAATTGTTATAATGTAGTGATAGAATTAAATAGTGATATAATGTAGCAATAGAATTATACAATGATTCATTTATTATTAATTGTACAGGTAATTTTCTTTAATAATTAATAAATAGTTTTAAATATTGAATTTTAAATTTTACATGTAATATGAATTTGATATATTTTATTAATCGTAATATTTTATTTAGAACTTCTGAATACTTCTCAACATTTTATTAAGATTAATAAAATTTATCAAATTTCTATTGTATGTTAACTATTTACAAAATTACATTACTTAATAAATACTAACCAACATTAATACCACATTCAACATTTCATAGCTTATAAATATATTATGCACCCATAAGGGGAAAAAACTATAGTAGATACCATATGTAAAACCTACATATATAATAAAAATATACATATTTCGATAAAAATATTAATACATATCATAGTGTACCAAAATTATATATTATTTGTGAAACTTCATTTTTAAAGAAGATTTCGTAATTATAACCTGAAGGATCCTTTGTGTTTTTTCATCGTTGGTTAACAAATAAAATGTCCTATGCCGGTAATGCGAGATCCTATCTAAATAATAGATAACTAGAATTATTTTTCAAAAATTTCATAAATATTTTTAAAATAGCTATCCTAATCGGCTAATGCATTAATGCTGATTTCATGGAGTCAATTCTCGATTATGAACTTCAACCAACGTTAGTGATTCCATAGATTTTAACGATTTCATAGAATCGTTTAAATGCATAAAAACTTTAATTAAAAATATTACAAATTTAAAGGATACAATTAAATTATTTCATTATTAATTTTTAATCTTACCGAACTCGTGTGCGTGCAAAAGCAGATCTATGAAATAGTTGAAATCGATTCTATGAAATCGTAAAGATCTATGAAATCGCTAACGTTGGTCGAATTTGCAATCGAGAATTGAATCTATGAAATCAACAGTAATGCCTAAGCCGATCAGATAAGTTATTGGTGGGAAATGGAGGTAGATTGTGCTGTAGGGAGCCAACTCTTCTCATTGTTTATGTAGAAACCTCGACTTTTTACTGAGTTCTGAACAGAATGAAACACGTGCTATTACTGAACAAAACAACATTGAACATATACCTATTCAACCTGAAATCAACTGTGCGGAAATTCAAACTGCTCAAGTAAATCTGGATGACGTAAATTCTGAAATTAAGAAAGTTGATGAATGTTTCCAAAATGTTGTTTCAAACACAGACATTCCGAATCATACTGAAAGTGTACAGACTAGTATTTAAGATATGAAGATGAAATCAGTAAAACTAACAGAGAAATTAATTTATTGCTGTGATTGTACCGTTACAACTATTACTTTTAAAATTTCCCTCCTGTGAGCAACCAGTTAAAATGCATAATGTATATTATAACACAGATTTACACAGATTTCTATGAGCAAATTTTAAAATCCTACTAATGAAGTTATTAACAAAACTACTATGAATTCTATTCCAAAACATGATGACAATATATTTATGATAAGACAAATCGACAACTCAAAAGATCTGCTTGGAAAACTAAAAACTATTAGTAATGGAAAAAATATCCTTAAACTCTCAGGTGATTATGTTAAATTTTTCCTAATGACATAAAGCAAGAAGATAGTCTCTGATTTTCTTAGACAAAGTTCTTACAATTTCTATAAATATTATTAGAAAAATCAGTTATTCCCCTTAAAATCATCCTGAAAAGGTCTTCCTACTCAACTTCTAAAAATGGAATAGAAAATGCTCTTCCAGGAAAAATATTTTATCCGGAACAATTTAAACAGCTCACCACTAGCAGAACAAAACCAAGCTCCCTATATGACAAATTATTCTAAAAAGAACTGATAAAATATTATTATTTTTTTTTCCCCTTCATAGATTATTATATCCATCGACAAGAATGAAAGATTGCTTCGAAGACCTGGGGCAAACCAACGTTTACCATCCATTTTTTCCATCATTCAGCGGCGAAAAAGGGCTTAAATCAAAAATGTCTGAAACGGAGAAAAAACCACTACCATAAAGATTGTCGGACAAAGCAAAAAATTGAAAATCCTAAGTATATTAACTGTGCCTCTTGGAGAAGTTGTGCAAAATTTCCTGAAGTCAATGGATTTCCCAGCTTACTACTGTGACCAAAAAGTAAGACCAATTTTAAATTTAAAATTCCCGGGATGTGTGGAATTTCAATTTTTTTCTTTTTTTAAATTGTTGCCACTGTCCTTGACATCTGTGTGAAATTTGACGTCAAAATATTCATTAGTGTTTGAGTTATGCTTGGTTTTGTGAGACGCTAAAACTGATTCTGGCGATTTCTAAAATGTCTGAATGAATTGAGCAAAGAACTTGAATTAAATTTCGTTTGCAAAAATGTATAGAATGTTGCAAAAGGCATTCGGTGAGCATAACTATATCAGAAAGAAACGATTAAAAGTGGTATAAACAGTTTAAAGAAGGCAGAGAACGCGTTGAAGATGAATAGCCCTCTGATCGACCACCAGCCTTACGAAGTCTCCAACTCCACCAACCGACGAAGCTCACATCCAAAAAATTAAAGATTTTGTACTTCCAAACCATCGATTTATAATTAGAGACCTTTCTAATGATGTTGGAATTTCAAAAGGTTCGGTCAATTCCATTTTGGGCCTCAAACGCGTAAAAATCTCGATTTGTACCGAAAACACTGAATGGTCCAGCTCACACTGCATGGATTCTTCGTGACTCTTTCGACAAAAATGAAACCCATATCGTTCCACAACCACCGTATTCACACCGTGAGACTTCTTGCTAATCTCTAACTCAAAAGACCACTCCGTGTCCCACCGTTTTGAGTCGATTGAAGAGATTCAACGTTAATCGCCGCGCGCTTGGAAGGCCATCCCCTGCCGGTGATTTTTAGCATGCCTTGTGGATTGAAAAATTTGGCATAAGTGCCTTTTGAAGTCGATGAAATAAATTTGGAAGAATAAATAAAGAGTTTTTGAAAAAAAAAAAAAAAAATGGTCTTACTTTTTGGGCACTGTAGTATTAAGAATAAAAATTCCAATAAACATAATTTTATCTGGGAATATAATAGTTAAAATTTATCTTACGTCAACACTAGTAAAAATGATAAGCCTGATTCAATCTACTTCTCCATTAATAATTCAACCAATCCTTCCAGGTAATCTATCCAACAATGCTATTCATTAAGCTTTGTTTCGCAATTATTTTCTACTCTATCTAGTCTCTAAACTCCCTTTTGATAGCTTTCAAGCTGCAACAAATAATGAAGAAAAATTCTTTATTCTTTCTTATCAGTCTTACTACTAAATCCATTTCTGATTAACTCCACAAACCAGTGAAATCGGGTTCTGACTTTATTACTAACTAATGCCTCTACTTACGTATCTGACTGTTGTCTCTGAAGATAAAGGTTTTAGACTGCAGTGTTCTATTTTTTCTCATCTCTATTTTGCTGTACAATTTAATGGGCTCTAACTACCAGCAACTTATCAACCTATCAACAACTAAAAAAAAAAATGCTTGGTTAAGAACAAATAATCAAAGATTTATAATGGAATACATCGAGAAAATTACAAAAAGAAATTATTTTATGTATAAAGTCTAAAATTTTAATGACATATAAAAAGACCCCGACAACCTAACATCGATTTGCCAAACTAAGGGTCGCATCTCCTACGTAGATATGTACAGCGATGAGGGGTGCTTCTAACACTCTACTGTTACTTAAGCAAACAGAAAAAGTGTCAAGGCCACTCATCAAAAAACAATTTACTACCCATTAGTTGCAACCAAACCAATATTGTAATAAACATTATATAATAAAAATTTTGGCTAAAAATAAGGAAAGGAAGCTGAATGTTGATTATTGGCTATATAAATCAAGTCAGCAATATGTATTACAATGCACTGATCTTTTATCATTTCACACCAGGTCTTTTTTTTTTAAATCTTCCTTTCATGATGATGTTGTTTTCTTATCCTACTTGGTAGACATCAACCAAACCCCACGAACCCGTATAACCTCATTCAGGGCTGAAAAGAAAGGGGAAGTCTCTGTTGTGATGGAGCACCTGTAAGTTGAGTAACTTCTACCCGTAGTAGAAGACCGATTTTTCTTCGTGACGCTCTACAGTCATATGAGACCGGGACCTACGGCTTTAAGTGGATTCCGAACCATTATGAATATCCATGGCACCGCCGGGACTTGAACCCGAAAAACCTATGGCACCGAGTGCTAGATACACGCTTCTTTAATTGAAATATAAAACTCCAGAATTTGTTAAAATCTTTGAATACCAATAATAATAGTCTACGTTATGTTAATTATACTATCAATTGGCAACTGGAATACCGATTACAGAGTACCAATGGGGATAATACCCCTTGACGTCCTCATATTAATTAGTAATATTTAGTCCCAATTTATTGTAGGCTGCTTAAAATGTTAGTAAAGTAAAATATATAGTTTCTTGAAGTTAAAATGGTATTCGAATTAATAGACACTTAATTATAAAAATTAGAAGCAAGATAAAAAAAAAAGATGATAATCAAAAATTAAAAATATAAAACAATTTAAGTTAAAAAACTATTCGGTACAATTAGGGATCAGTGGTAGAAGCCCTAAAACAGCAGTAAATGCTGAACGATACAGTTGAGCAACAGCAGAGATCAGAATCTCATTTTTTTTGTTAATTATTATTTTTTGTTATTAAACCTACGTTTTTATTTTCTATAGAAAAAAATTAAAAAAAAAAAAAAGAGAAAAATGGTGCACATCATAGCATAAAGGAGAAAGGGTGCTAGATTTGTGTTCGAACCCTCAACCTCGACGTCAGAGATCGGATTCCTTACTCCTGGTAGAGGAAATATGGGAAATTAAGCCAAAGGGTCCTCAGGTACTCAATGACCTAAAAGTCTCAGTGAATGTTTATAAACACTCCGGAGTTCTCTTACACTTGCTCTAGTAGCAGCTACAGCGTTTCTAAGTTTGGAAAAATACTTGCAAGAGACGTTGTAGATGGTTCTGCGCCTTTATGCAAACTTTTCATACCAGGTAGGGAGGCATTAGCTCATTGTTAATCCAAAGACATTTTCAAGAAAATTCTTCGAAATTTTGATTATATAATTTGGAATAGGATCGACGTGGATACGATCTCTAACTAACTAAACATAACTCTCATACATTTTCGTAGAATGAACCAGGGGGAGTAGATAATCATAACCAGGTGCTTTATTTTGAAAAATCTGCAGTTTCTTAATATTGGCGAGAAGGGATTAAGCTAAAATGTAATGTGTGGTATTTATTTTTATGTATACAGTAAATGGTATGTAATGAAGGGTATGCAACTGAATATAACGAAGGGTATGCAACAGAATGTAACGAAGGGTATGCAACAGAATGTAACGAAGGGTATGCAACAGAATGTAACGAAGGTATGCAACAGAATGTAACGAAGGGTATGCAACAGAATGTAACGAAGGGTATGCAACAGAATGTAACGAAGGGTATGCAACAGAATGTAACGAAGGACATGCAACAGAATGTAACGAAGGGTATGCGCTAGTATGTAACGAAAGGTATGCAACAGAATGTAACGAAGGGTATGCAACAGAATGTAACGAAGGGTATGCAACAGAATGTAACGAAGGGTATGCAACAGAATGTAACGAAGGGCATGCAACAGAATGTAACGAAGGGCATGCAACAGAATGTAACGAAGGGTATGTAACAAGGGTATGCAACAGAATGTAACGAAGGGTATGCAACAGAATGTAACGAAGGGTATGCAACAGAATGTAACGAAGGGTATGCACCAGTATGTAACGAAGGGTATGCAACAGAATATAACGAAGGACATGCAACAGAATGTAACGAAGGGTATGCGCTAGTATGTAACGAAGGGTATGCACTAGTATGTAACGAAGGGTATGCACAGAATGTAACGAAGGGTATGCACTAGTATGTAACGAAGGGTATGCACTAGTATGTAACGAAGGGTATGCACCAGTATGTAACGAAGGGTATGCACTAGTATGTAACGAAGGGTATGCACCAGTATGTAACGAAGGGTATGCACCAGTATGTAATGAAGGGTATTTATTTTTTCAATAAATTCTTCAAAAAAGATTTATAAATTATTTTATCTTAAAAATTATTTAATATTTATGCATTTTAATTTCTTTTTAAAGGATCTCTTAATATAACATATTTAAAATCCAGATATAATCCTATGATAGCTGAAGTCCTTTTCAATTTTTAAGTAAACATTGCTTTGATATAGTACAGCAGATCATTTTTACTTCAACAATCTGTCTTATTTATTATTAATTTTTTTTTTTTTTTTTTTGAAAAACTACTTTTTTTAATAAACTGAAAGATAAATTTTCTGTGAAGCTATCTGTTCTCATCAATATATTAATCAGAAAATGATTAATGGTGTAAACATAAAGTTTCATTAATACTCTCATTCGAGTTTTTTTAACGTATAAGTTGATGACATCCGAAATGTTTACGGTTGATTTATCGTGAGAAATTTTTTTCGAAAACAAGATTAATTGTTTCTTACTTCAGTCCCCGATGTATCGCGTAAAGTTATAAAAAACAATTTTATACTTGTTGAAATCTAATTATTTTTTTTATAAAAACCCTTATATATATTATATAAGGATGTATATTGAAATAATGAAAGAAATAAAAGTTGATTCGTACTCCAAAATGTTTCTGTTTTTAAATCAGTTTTCAACAATTGAATGGAAGAGACTTATTCTGTCCCAATATAAACCAAGCACGACTCTTTTCTTTTAAGTGTTGTAATTCCAATTTAATATACCTGCCTAATAGCCAATTAGCTAGCGCTGTGGTCTTTGGTACCATAGGCTTCAGGGTCGAATCCCTAGGGATGGTATGGATGTTTTCTGTGATTCGGAATTCATGTTAAACTGTACTACCTGTCTAATTAGTCTAAAGTGGATTAAAAATTGCCGTATATTCACAAACCAAACCATTATAAGTAGTTTAATAGAATTTTGACAGCTGCTGGTTCTAACTTCACTAAATATTTTTTTCAATTGCAGCTGGAAAACACTTAGACAGTTGTCTTTTATGCCTTAAGACAAGCGCTGCACAGACGCTACTCACTTAGCACTACCCAGGAGGTGCGTGTAGCTTGAAGATAAGCTACGGACGCGGAGTAACAATACCCTCGCAAAGCTCAACGATATCATGTTATCCCGTGACCTACGGTTTAAAGTGGATTCCGAACCACTACAAACATGCATGTCACCGCCAGGACTCGAACCAGAAAACCTGTGGTACCGAGCGCGAAAGCTCTAGCCACTTGGCCATCAGGTCCCACTTCGCTAAATATAGAACCTATTACTTTTTTTTATTCTTGTATGTTTGAAATGCGTGAATTTGTATTTGTGCGTATGCTTTTGTGGATTCGTTTGTTAATATGGGCCTGAATGGCAGAGTGTCTGGCGCTGGGTGCTACGGGTTTCAGGCTCGAGTCTCGGCGGTGCCATGGATGTTTGTAGTGATTCGAAATCGACTTTACACCATAGATCTAATATGACTGTAGAGCGTTGTCTTGAGGTTTAATCAGTCTTCAGCCCCAGTGGTTCCTCGCTAAAGTGAAGCTGCATATTACCTTTAATCATGGCCCAATGTAAATTTCTTAAGTAGGCTTTCCTGCACCGAGTAAATTAACAACAAAATTTTTTAATATCGTTGTTTATGCTTATAATCCTTTTTAGTCATGAAATGTACATGAAATTTGAATGAAAATGTTCAATTCCTTCAGTGCCACACTTCTTGATCAGGGGCCGCTAAATTTAACTGTGAATCTCTTCAATTTTTTTTTAAAATTTTTATTGACTTTCTATTTAATTTTTAAGTAATCATGACATTTTATACAAACAGGAAAAAAAAAGCACTTATTTGAGTTTTTAGAATGTTTCTGTCATGTCTAATATAATACATAAAGTTTAATTAGCATTACGTCAAATATGTGCTTTTTTATTTTTAAATTTCTTCTTAACATTATGCAACCTATACCTTTGAAGTAATGACAAACTCAGAAAAGTAAAGGAAGGCAATGCGAGGAACAAAACTGTGTTGCAAACGATGTTTAAAAGAAGAATATCTCAAAAATATTTCTGCAGATGTGTTCAGAATAAAAAATACAATAATAAATATAAAAAACAGCCTGTTTACAACAAAACATATAAAATAACAAACTAAAATACAATAATTACAATAAGTACGAAAATCTGCTCCTGATGGTAGAGTGGCTAGTGCTCTGGCGCTCGGTACCACAGGTTTCGGGTTCGAGCCACGTCGGTGTCATGGATGTTTGTAGTGGAGTGGTTCGGAATCCACTTTGAACCGTAGGTCCCGACTAATAGGATCGTAGAACGCTGCGAGGTAGTGTTACACGTGTCCGTAGCATATCTTCAAGCTACACATGACCCTGTGTAGTGCTATATGAGTAACAACGGTGCAGTTCTTGCTTATGGCATAAAGATTAATTGTCGTTGTATTGCCAGCTGCATTAATAATAACAACAACAGTACGAAAATAAATAAAAATATTCATTTAATATCATGACCTCAGCCTGTCATACAGAATTAGTGCCAAATGCTGTTGTGGTTTTAAATTCAGAATGCGTAGGTGACAGCGACACAGAACCTATTGTAAGACGCAGTCGTTGATATTGGGCGTGTCTACTAAAGGCGATCAAACAAAATATATTTATTTTATAATGGCGAAAGTAGTGAAAACCAATACATTAAAAAAATACATTATGTGCGCATCCATATATTCAAAAATCAGCTGTCGATATGATGAAAAAAAATTAACTTTAATTTTAACATAATATTCTTGCGAATATAGGACAGATCTTGTCTGTTTCATCTATGAATTTACAGTTTGAATAATAATTAAATTATATTCTGCGAACTCATGATGCGTGCGCATCGATTTGCAAATCTAAATGAAAGAGTGGAGAAACAAATATCGCACTAAATAAATGTTTTAATGATTTCATTTATTTTTATATATTTTTTATATTTCATTTTTAGTGTTATATATTTCTTTACATTGTGCTTTAGTGTCATTATTAGGATATCTATGCTTACATGTAGCAATAATAGTAAACACAATAATAATAAATCATTATGTTTCAATTTTTCACTCCAAATAAATGTCTATAGGGGTCCAATTCTAATAAGGGGATATACAATTTTATGAGGCCCGGGGAGTTAGGATGCATTTCCCCGAGTGACCAGCAAGATCATTTGGGTTGGTCGCCTCTGATTTAAAGTCATCCCAAGATAATAAATGGTCCAAGTCCAATAGTCCAAGTTATTGAGATCCAGGGACCACTGAGGCCAAGCAATAAAATTGGTTGCATGACGCTATGGGAAAATATGCTGACACATCATCGTATATGAACATGTTCTGCTGCAATATGGTCGGCAAACATTGCATAAATATTTTTGAGATTTTTCCAGACTAAACGGGGTTTCCAATATTATGAAAATTTTTGTTTCTATTGTTGCCTACTAGAAAGTCTCTACTTTTGTCGTCGATTTCCATATATGATAAATATTCTATGTAAAGTACAGAATATGATTTTATTAGGGGCCTGAATGGCCGAGTGGCTAGCGCTCTGGCGCTCGGTACCACAGGTTTCGGGTTCGAGTCCCGGCGTTGCCATGGATGTTTGTAGTGGTTCGGAATCCACTTTAAACCGTAGGTCCCGGTCTAACACGATCGTAGAGCGTTGTGGAGAGTGACATATTAAAAATAAGGAAAAACTAACTGTTCATACATATAGTGATTAGGGATTATAGTCCTTGTTGCTTCACATCCCCATAGACCACTTTTATTCATCATGATTTTATTAATATATAAACAGTAATGCCATTTTTATTTGAGGAAATTTTGGCCTCCGTAACTATTTTAAAGATCTTGCTTTATGTTATTGAGTTCAAGAGGGAAATAATCTGAATTAATTTAAACATTACCTGCCCAATAATGTCTTTTATCTAATTGTTGATTACAATAGTTGTTATATTGAAACCTTCCGTGTCCAATAGCGATCATTTGGGTACCACTGTTCAAGATTCAATGAGCTGTCCGTTGACATTCTAGTACATTCTATTAGTGGTACTATTAGAATAGACTCTCTAGTGTAGAATATGTTAGACTAAGTTCAATAGATTCTACAGTATGTATAGCGCAACGGGAAAGGATGTCTAGCTTCAGTTTGAGAAACCTAAAAAAATGAAGGTGATTGAAGAGAGACCAGGATTCTTTATAATAAAGCACACCATTTTCGTATGGTTGACTTATTAGAAAAATGCAGAAAATTTAAATCATATAGCTAAATTTCCACGCGAGACAATTCATAAGACATTGTAGATGTAGAATTTTAAGTTCTAAAAATGCTGAATAATTTTCTAAGTATCATAATAGCAGAAACATAAAATATGGGTATTCATAATAATCTTTAACAAATAAATATGCAAATGATATTTATTAAATTTTTTTTATTTGAAATTAATTAGAAATTATGTCTGCATCAACTAATTAACAAGTATTTATTTTATCGCTTAAAAACACTAACCGTTGAATTTGAAACGAAGTCAATGCAGTCGAATTGCCTTTGATAGAAAAAAATAATTAGTAATTTTTTCAGTTAATTGCTTGCAATTTTTCTTACACAATATTTTAACGGCGTTGCTTCATGTATTTTATAAAAAAAAGGTTTAATTGTGGAATATAAAGATTTTTTAAATTAATTATATGAGTGAAAGCTTTTACAACAAAGACTGAAGTATTCTTGCCTTTACACTTCCATAGTGTTGTGACGTAATTATCCTGTTGTGTGTGGGTAAAAGGGGTATTTCCTTTATTTTTTGTATGAATCCAGGAATGGTAGATAACCCTCCCGGTCACACGGTCCGGTCCAAAAGAACCGGTCGGTTTTGGTGGGACTTTTTTGGAGTTTTTGCGGGCAAAAAGGAAGACCCGTTGAAAGCAGAGCGAACGATCTGCGACAGTGCGTGAGCCTGGTACACAATTTTTTTTACTGCGAGAATGGCTACTGGAATAATTTATAACATAGATCTATGTCCATCTTTGAATTTGCGGGGCATTCTTTTTGTTAAAAGGTTTTGAGGCTACTGGTAAATCACTGCCTACCCACTCATGGGAATATTTCATTTGAGGTATGCGTAATATTATGATTGCTTCTCTATAAACATTTTTTATTTATTCTGTTTCAAGTGCCAATGTAAAAATCCTAAATTTGATTGTAATTGTATATATTAGTATTCATTAAAAGTAAATAGTTGTTCGTTTCAGTATTCATTTTCGTATTTTTATTAATTGTTTTTATATTAATGTTAAATTATTTGGCCGTCCTACGAGTATACGTAGACTAACGGCATCATTTCTATGTCGGTTTTAACACATAGTATGTATTTATTTGTTTATTTCGTTATTTTGTTGCACATCTTGAATTTCATATTCCATTTATTTATGCTATTGACGAGCGATGAGGGGAGAACATTGCTGTCACATATGATGCCGAACCATACAGCTATTCGATTTTTTGCCTAGAAAAAGATAATGTTAATTAACATATTCTTAGATCTAATGAAGATAATTATTTGCATAAAAATTCCCAAATTGTACGCAATGGCCTAAAATCTTTAAAACGAAAATTCTTTTTAACAATTATGATAGTTTAGAATTTCAGAAATAATTTTACCTATACACTATTGCAAATCGTTGTTGATACATAAAATAAACATTGTAAATTCAAGTGATAATCGTAAAATTAAACTTTTTTTATATCGATCTAACCTTTAGAAGTTAAAATTCTTTTTTAAGGGTCGAAACAACAGGTTTGGCAATCTTTTTTGTTACGGAAGTGCAAGGGGCTTTTTTGCTCATTTTGTGCGATGTATGAAAGCATATCATAATTTCCTGTTTACAACGATAGTTTTACCAGAAAATTATCGCTTCAACATGCTGTAATTGTCGATTGTAATTGCAATCGTCGATGCTGTAATAGGTTCCACAAAGAACTTGCAGTATATTTCTGGCCAAGGTATATTTAAGCCTAGAATTCTTAGAAATTTCTAAAGCTGAACTACAGGAGTAAGCTTACATATGGGTCTTCTCCTCTCCCAAATGAATAAATAAATAATAAAAAATTACAAATGTACGTATTTTACTGATTGATGGGCGCAAATGGTAAATCGTCAAATATTGGAAAATAAAGCAAGTTTTTTATTTCTTTAGTTTATATTTCTTAAATTTATGGAAACAATTAAATGAATTGAGGTAACCCTTTTTATAAAAATGGACGTTATTGAATTATTCGTTTTATAAAAATGGACGTTATTAAATTATTCGTTTTATAAAAATGGACGTTATTAAATTATTCGTTTTATAAAAATGGACGTTATTAAATTATTCGTTTTATAAAAATGGACGTCATTAAATTATTTGTTTTATAAAAATGGACGTTATTGAATTATTCGTTTTATAAAAATGGACGTCATTAAATTATTCGTTTTATAAAAATGGACGTTATTGAATTATTCGTTTTATAAAAATGGACGTTATTGAATTATTCGTTTTATAAAAATGGACGTTATTAAATTATTCGTTTTATAAAAATGGACGTCATTAAATTATTTGTTTTATAAAAATGGACGTTATTGAATTATTCGTTTTATAAAAATGGACGTCATTAAATTATTCGTTTTATAAAAATGGACGTTATTGAATTATTCGTTTTATAAAAATGGACGTTATTGAATTATTCGTTTTATAAAAATGGACGTTATTGAATTATTCGTTTTATAAAAATGGACGTTATTGAATTATTCGTTTTATATTGAATTATTCGTTTTATAAAAATGGACGTTATTGAATTATTCGTTTCATAAAAATGGGCGTTATTGAATTATTCGTTTTATAAAAAGGGGCGTTATTGAGTTACTCGTTTTATAAAAAGGGCCGTTATAATAAGGGTTTAAGTTATTGCGTTTTAAAAATTTCATTTTAATTTCGAAATAAAATAATAGAATAACATAATAACAATATAATACCTTAGATAATGAGAGTTACAAGATTTTTTTTTCATTTCGGCTTATATACGGGTGTTTAACTTTTGTTTAATTTTATGCACAAAAATGCACTTTCGGCTTATATTTGAAAATGTATAGTATTTCAAAATAACGATCCTATTTAAATTTAAATCTGATTAGGATTAACATTTAGATCTTGTAGTTCTTGAGCTAAATTGCCAAGTAAATAAACAAAATGGCCACTATGTTTTTAAATGAAAAAAAAAAAAATGAATTATTAATTGTTATTGGATTTATCTTTACTTTCACACGCAATTTATCCAATTAATAAAAATAAAATCCTTCATCCACTCCCCAGAAAGCAGATAGTGGATTATGATCCTAGAAATTCGTATTTCAGCAAATCTGAACATTTCAAACGCCAAGTCCATTCACTTTCAGTTGAATGAGTAGGAGCTGCAGAAATTGAATCGAATTTCCACTATCCTCGGGGACAGATTTAACCGTAAATTCTGCTTCAGATAATTCCAAACGATTGATTCAGTTTAGAGAGGAAATTATTGCTGAATATGAATGATTCATCACTTTAACTTTCTACACACGCCACAGTACAACAATGAATGCAGTTTCAAGACTAGAATTAAGAGTTTTCACTTTGTACTTCATGCATTACCAGCCGATTATTTCTTTCAGAGCAATGAAGATAATGATTCTTACTATGATAAATTATATCTGTTTTTAATACAACTTGCAGATGAATACCAGAAATTTTAATTTTAACTACACATCACAGCATGGAGTTTATCTTCCGTGATGAGTACTTTTTACACTCACATTTTACTTTTTGAAACCAAAGTGGGGTTTTGTATTGTATTTATAAATGCCAAGAACAAGGAAAAAAGTTTCTTCTAGAAACTGAAAGGGGCTACTGTCCTGAATTTGTGTATCGAATAGGAGAACCCGGTAAACTCACACCAAGTAACCCGTCCTTCGATGCGAGACGCTTTAAACATGTTTTCACAATCGCCAACGAGCCCCTAGGTTTTATTCAGCTTTGTTAGAAAATGTAAGGTGAATAGTTGTGCCAAGCTTAATACTGCGTAATTACGCAACTAAAAATGAAACATGTAATAAAAAAAAAATTTTTTTTAATGTCAATTCCTACTTTTTTTCACTATATTGCAGAAAGTCCTTTATAAATAAATTAGAAATTTTCCTCTAACATCTGGCGCCATCTATTAGTAGATACATGCAATTTAAATCTAAAAAAACTAAAATTAATCAATTGTTGTTGTTTCTATTCCAACTGGCAGACATCTAGGCCAAGCCCACGAGCTCATATGCATTCATGATTGAAGGGAAGGAAACAGCTTCTGTTGTGATGGAGCACCCTATAGGTAGAAGTCTGACTTTGGCTCCGTGACGCTCTTACTGTCATAGGAGACCGGGACCTACGGCTTAAAGTGGACTCTGAACCACTACAAACATCCATGGCACCGGCGGGACTCGAACCCGAAACCTGAGGCACTGAGCATCTGTGACACGGTGGCGCAGAGTGCTAGACACTCAGCCATTCAGGTCCCAAAATTAATTAATTAAATTTAATTAATGAATTAATATTTATAAAAACAGTATTAACATCAAGTGTCATTCACTACAAGTTTAAAAAAAAATGTATTTGAACTTGAGTAGATGAATAAAAAGTATTTTATTAACGATTGAAAATTTGAACAAGATATATATAGGGAGAGTGTGACTAATAGTAGGAATTGAAAAAGAGATCTTCATCAATAAAAAAATTATAAAATCATTCGTATAATCTTAAACTGTTTAGATTTATTATAAAAAAAGAAAAAACAATTCAATGTTCTTTACATTTAAATTTCTACGTGTTTACATATTATGCCTTTTCAGATATATTATAAAGAAATAAATTTTACTTTGTGTAAATTAAAATAATGTGTTCACAAAATGCCATTTTATAAGGTAAATGTGGATATTTTATATGTAAATTTCTCGCTAAGTTTAAAACGTAAGAAATACTTTTTAGTTTAAGTGTGCTATATTAGTATAGTTTTTAATGTTATTTTAACTTTTTAATGAACTATTTTTGTTTTATTTTGAGTCTTTTCACATAATTTATCTTGTATTTTCAGGCATTACATACGTAACAGTAGCCGAAAAAGGAGGTAAGTTTACCTTTTTTAACTTTTTACTATCATATTTAAAAAACATTTTGATTTATTTTATTTTATTTTTACATGCAGTATTTAAATCGACTTATTTTCATTATTAGTCGCTGTGAAGCATTTAAAATCATTCATTTGTTGAATTACTTACCCATTGTACTTTAAATTCACTATTATTAAATTTTTAGCGTTTTCTCTTCAACAACAACAAAAAAATAATAATTGTCTAGAAAAAAATTTATTATTAACCCTTAAGTTTGATAATTTATTGTTTTAAATTTGATACAATTACTTCTTATATTCTAATTTAAAAACAACCTTTACATTTTATTTTCATTATATAAAATTAAAATAATTTTTTTAGCAAATATATGTAGTTGCTTATAAAAAGTTTTAAGGCAATTTATGAATAAAATGTTTAAAATATTTTGAACAATCTGATTTCAAAACGTATGAAAACGATTTTGATTTTTTTTTCATTTTTTGTTAAAGAAATATGGATCTAGCAATTTCAGTCAACAAAAAAAAAATATTTTTCACAACGTCTGTATGACTACAAAATTTAAATGGGAAATGTAAAAATATGAAAATCGTCAATATTTATTGTTTCCGAGTTTGTTTTTTTTTTTTTGTTTTTGTTACGCTTCAAAGCGAAAAACTAGAATGATTCATAAATGTCAGCAAAATGTTTTAAAGATAATATGTGATCCTCCTTGCCGGTTTTTTTTTTTTTTTTTTTTTTGTGTGTTAGAAGCCATTGCAAACTTGTTGGATATAAACTGCTGTGCTTCAATCAATGATTCTAAGTTTTTTATTCAAGATTTCAATGATAAAACTTGAAACTTAGACGAAAACTCTGGAAAACTATATGATAGTTTTTGTCAAGATTTCAATGAATTGCATTCTGTTATCATTTTTTGAACTTCGCTTAAGAAATAAATGAAGTTCTCAATGAAGTCTCAGAAATAAATGAAAATTGTAATCAGATTGGTTTTATAATTTATTTATATATTTTAATTTTGATTGGATTATTAATTGATTAGTTTAGCTTAATTTTTATCTGAAAAATATACTGCTCCTTACTTGAGATTCTCGAAAACCACTATAAAAGTAAACATAGATTCGTGTCAGAGGGGTAATCAGAGTTAAAAAAGAACGGCATAATAGGAAGAAAGATAATTTCATAACAATTTTAACTTCACTAAAAAAATAATTATTTACAATTAAAATAATGTTAAATTTACAATATTAAGCAAAACTTGATAAAAAAAAATTACTCACTGACTCACTGCTTTTCCACCGAAAAAAGACTTTGTTTAGCGTACATCTCACTAGCACTACTATCTAGTAATAGATTCGTCCATTTCCGCTGTTAAACCGGATGTTTACCATTCCACGTTATCAGTAGTTAGACTATGTGCAGTTACAGTGCAGGGCTCAAGTTTGAATCCACTGCTGACATCTTTTTTCTGTTACTGCTGTCAGAAACGAGGAGCCTACGAGTGAAGGACATCGCCTGACTGCTAGATGGAAGTTTTTTGAGTTTGATCACAAACGACACAAAAATGTAGGATGATTTTCAACTAAAAGTCTTCCTGAAAGGCAATTCCAGTTTTTCAATAGGATTGGTGGGCTGTTATGTGTATACATAAGCAGAACTCAAGCATATGTACAGGAAAAAAAAACATTTTTAGATATGGTTTTAATGCATAACATTAATAATTAGTGGGGCCTGATGGCCGAGTGTCTAACTCTCTGGCTCTCGGTACCACAGGTAACGGGTTCAAATCCCGGCGGTGACATGGACGTTTGTAGTGGTTCGGAATCCACTTTAAACCGCAGGTCCCGGTCCTAATAGGATCATAGAGCTTTGCGGGGGCAGTGTTAATCCACGACCGGGCTTATCTTCAAGTTACACGCGTCCACTGGGTAGTGCAAAGTGAGTAACATGCAGCCGTTATGGCATAAAAGATCGTCTATAGCCAGCTGCATTAGAAAAGAAAACATTAATAAATTATTAATACAATAAATAATGTTATATTACTTATAATAGAGCAATGACCACCTATTTAAAATGGTTGTCGCATCAATTTACTTTAACGAAATTTAAATACTAATTCAATAGACATATCGCACATGATTAGATACGTACGTATATTAAATATCTATACTCGTGTATGGAATGTCGCTGGTCCTGATTTGAATCACTCAGTTCTTAATTTAGAAGCAATGTTTCATATATTCATTGTAAATGTTTGTTTTATAGAAACACTTAATGAAGAATATAACTTTTGAACAGTAATTGAATAATTTATGCTTTTTACCGAATAGACCTGAAATTGATTTATTAAATAGTATATTCTATTTTTTGTTAAAAATATCAAATCGTAATTTTATTTAAAATGTACAGTGCTGCCATCTATTGAATTTGTATTTGAAAATAATTTCAAACAAAAAAAAAAAAAAAAAAAAATCTGTCTGCAAAATAGCAAGCTCAAAATAGTTTTATTACATAATTTATTAAAAATACTTAAAAATTAAAATGAAAACAATTAAACACATAAATAATGAATGTGTAATTTCATCGATGAAGATAATGTCTTGCAGGTTTCATTGATTTCTTTGTAAATACATACTATTTGCATTATAAAATTTTAATTTTACTTTTAACATAAAAATGGCTTCATGAATTAAGTTGTTTTTTCCTATTTTATTATATAAAATATTTCAATCTTATAACTAAGCCGTATATTAGAAAGTAATAAAAAATGTCTAGTTACTTATTACAAAATTACTAGTTACTTAAATTATTTACTACTTGTTACTTTAATATAAATATTACTAGTTATTTATTACTTAAGATTAATATATTAAGATAATAGTTGCTTATTCACATTTCCGATTGGCGTACAAAGGAAAAACCCAACAAGACAGCCTGACTGTCGTAGTGAGAAGCTAATTAATTCTATCACAATAACTATCGAATATCGTCATGTCTAAAACACCGACTGGTATGGACACTACCAATGAATTGAAATCATAGCCCACTTACTCATTATCTGTGAATGTGTCTTCAGTAAGATACATGCACATACATGGGCCACGAGACAACAATATATATTTTTTACATCATAATATTTTCCCAAAACGGTTTATTGAAATAAAAAAATACAGAAGGTTCATTTGCAGTTCTTATTTTTTATCAGTAGATCTTTGAATAATTTTTTTAATAATTAGACTAATAATACCCATTATGAAATTTTTTTAATAATTAGACAAATAATATACATTGTAATTTTTCCGCTTTAAAAATTCTCACTCTTTTAATTCTTTAAAAAAGATTGAACACTTGACATATTCCAATATTCAAGTAAAGTTAAAGAGAAACATATTGCTAAAATTTAGATAAATAGTAATTTATACACGTACATATTTGCAATTATATATATATAAAATATACACTAGCAGAACCCAGCATACGTTGTCCTGCCAAAAAAAAAAAAAAAATCATTATGGAAATTTATATATCTCGAATTCTCCATATTCCAATACATGGGCATATTAATTTTCTGGGATATCGTTTTAATGGTATATAAGATAAAATGCTGCAGCACTCTCTGGTAGCAAGTAACAGTAAAGTGGATAACTCGAACCTATTTTCCGTACTCGAATATACATTGTTACCAATTTTCATAGCGATTGGTTGCATGGTATAGACGTTGATATATTGCAACACCATCTGGGGGTGATTTACAACAAAGGGAATAGCATAAAAACATTCTTCCATGTTTTCTCAAACATACAAAAAAATTTTTAATAAAATTTGCCCAGCAGTTTAGGAGGAGTTCATTGATAAACGCATGTACAAAAGAAATTTGCCTCGTATTTGTGCATTACGCACTAAATTCTTTGACGTATGTGTGAAAAACGAGGTGTGTGTGTATGGGACTATTTTAGAGGTTTTGAAAGATATTTGTAAAGTAAATAGTTTTATGAAATTTTACCACACACACTGGTTTTGATTTTACTAAGTTCTTTGAACATTATTTTTTTTAACAGGGTCTTTTAATTTCCTGTCATTTATTTACGCTATCTATGTATTACAACCGCTAAAAATAGATATTTTATATTTACAAGGAATTAAGACAGATGAATTTGACAAAAAAAAATCTATTTCTTCATTTATAGAAAAAAATTTTAAATTATATTTAAAAAAAAATTCTACCAAGAGATATGAAATAGTTCAATGAAGTTGTGTATTTACTTAATTTGCTGTTCTAAATTATATCTCAAATATGAGTGATGTATTAGTTTTACAGAAGACATAACAATCACATTTCATCGTAACAGTTTGTCTATTCAATGTCTATGGAAAAATATCTTTCTTAAATGTTCCTAAACCCTTTCATAACAAAAATACTTCTCTGCTATTATTAAACTATTCTAGGAATTTCTTCTTATTTTCTCAAAAAAGAAAAACATTATTTCTTTATTTGCATTATATATTCGAAAGATTTATTGAATGGAATTTTATTTGAAAATCCGTATCTGTCTTTATTTTCACGGATAATGCAGTTTCTTGTGCCCAAACAAGAATTAATAAAAATGAAGTCTTCTTCTGTGCTGTGACGTCCTCGATATTTTACTTGAAGAGATGAATTCCGCTCGGGTTGTTTGCGGTCGGGGAAAGTGACAGCGTGGCTGTCAGAGAAATTCTGAATTTCCAAGTGCGTGTGTATCAGCCGAAATGATTATTTTTTAAAGTAGGGAAAAAAAATATATTTGGATGACAATGTAAAGAAACAATTCCCTCTCGTAGTTTCTGCATTTATATTTCAATTGCTGTACGAACCTTTTTCGTTAAACGGGAATAAAATGAGCAGTGCATTTTAACGATCTTTAATCATGTCATGATATGTTGAATATTCCTTCAGTTTTGAGGTCAGTAAGTAAAAAAAATATCCAAACCAGAAAACTTAAAAACATTTTAATTATTGAAAATTCACTATTTATTATTTAACTGCTACATCAAACTTGAAATACAAAATCATTTAAGACCTTAAGTATATCAAATATTCAACATCTTACATTAAAAAGAAGGAAACAATTATTTATGCAATTGTTTCTCATTGCACGTATGATAGGTTTTAATCTCAAATAAGTTAGGTTAATTATTTCATTTAATTTGTATTAAAATGACTTTTTCGAATTGTTAAGAGTTTTTTTTTAAAGATATTTCTCAAATTCCATGCATGAATTGTTCTATGAATTTTCAATCTGGTTAAGTAAGTTTTTTTAATGTTTCCTAACTAGTAGAACTATGCCATACTTTCAGATTCTAGCCTTGTTCGGGTAAAAATTTAAGTTTAAAAATATCAATAAATTAATTAATATATATTGATATAAAAACTTTTTTAAAAAGTTTGTATAAAAATAAAGTATAATTAAACTAATTGGCAATTTACCACAAGTGACAATTACCAGAATTGACAATTACCACAAGCATTAAATAATTTTAATAAATATTAAAGTAATGAACTTATTTACAAATTTTAAAGGTGCTAATATAACATTCACTATACGTACATTTTAATTTGATTTCTAATTAGTTCTATCGGAAAAATTTACCTAGAATAGGAAGAAAACTGCAAATGAATTCATTCACTATCAGATGTGTACAAAGCTAAGAAATTACAGATCTTACACAGACACCAATTATGAACAACAAAAATTTCTGATAGTAAAAAGTAAAGACCAATATATGCGTAAGCACATGTCGTCAAGAAATCGGAAAAAAATATAAATATTCTGAAGATAGCTTTATAAAGGTGAGAGCCCTCTCAGGACGTTATAAATAATTTTATTCTTTCTCATTAGATTATTGGAAAAAATCAAAACAAATCTAGTGGCGTATTCCAATTAGAAGGAAGAATTAAATATCCTTCCACTTAGAGGCTGCAAAGAGTATCTTTTATTTAATTACATGTTTTATTTGTAACTTCTACGGATTCTTTTGTAGATATTAGAATGTTGTGTGCATTTTTCAACACGGTTAATACCACTCTAGATAACCCATTCTCCAGACTTGAATACACCCTCTTCCAGTTGGATAGAATTTATTTCTGGATATTTAAAGAGGAAGATTGTTTTTTATTTTCTTCTAAAAGTTTTGTTTGCAAATGTTTTGTCAATTTACTCCTTCGTTGTTTTTGTAATAGCTCGTTATGTATCTTGTTTCATATATTTTTATTATTGTTTTTTCCTAGAGAATTTATATTTATGTATTTTTTTAATCCTTGTATTATCTAATGTCGTCTTGTTATCTGAATAAGTTCTGACCTGTTTAACAATGTCTTTTATCCATATGTTCTAAAGTTATTTTGATTAAAAATGTTAGTTCTTTGAATAACATGTTTGCCCTGCGAGACTTCTCGTGTCACGTGTAGAATTTATCCAAATGATTGATCTCAGACAGAGTTGCGGTTCATCCCAACTCACAAACATATCTTTTGTCCTCCGCATCTGGTAGACGGGGAGCACATCTATTACCAGATGTACCAATCGTCCGAATGTTACTAAGAATTATGAAACTTGTGATTATATATATTAATTAAATTTTATGAAACTAGAATATTAATTGCTTTTTATCATTAAAATTTGCAAATTGTTTTGCGCAGTAGTGCCAAAGCCGCCCTTAATGCCATTAAAGTCCCTTCTCAGCCTAATCCTCTATTTCAAAGGAAGTATTTTTCAAACTATAGATGGAGATACGGAATGTGTTTCCGCTTCTAATAAGAAATTTAATAGAAAGACATCATCATTATCACAGACATGGAAGATCACGAGTCGAGTTTCAAATCCAATTTCCTTAGTTAATAAATTTAACGCGGTATCCACCAGGCCATTTTGGTTTATTGGAAAAATACAAAAAATGGGAAAATAATATTGTTCTAATATTAATGTTTATCTTTAATTTAGGTTGGTCCACCAGATTGTAAATGTGTGCTAATGGGTTGAGATGCTCGAGACACAGGTTTGAGAACTTACAGCATTATCTACACACGCACAAACACACACGCATACAATTAGAGACCTACAATATTTAACACATTTAAAGATAAGTATAGATTCCTGAAAAAGCAAAAACCCAAAACTCGGCTACGTGCAGGGTGCACGAAATATACTTATTCTCCAGATGAGAGTCTATAAGCCAATTGACCATTTCTCCTGAACCCATAGCGGACGCTCCTGCCAGTACGTAGGAAAAGCATGATTAAAAGCCTTTTATTAACGTAAATTTTAAAAACTGCTAGAAAGAAAATGAATTTTCTGAAACATATGTACTTTCAATAAATTGCATTTAAATAAAATTATGAAAATAAAACCATTAAAGCATAAATGCATATAATTTTTTTTTTACGCTACTGTTATTAAAATAAATGCAAAACATTGATTCCTATAACACAAATCCCTGTATTATATATGATGTGATATTTCTACAACATGTATGAGGGTAATTTTCATGCAAATGCAGATATAAGTACAGCACATTCTGAGGGCAAGCACTTATTATTAAACATATTTAATTTGAAATTTGTCGTATTATACATACTATAATATCTGACGACAATAAAAATATGACTTAAATTATATTTCATCCAAAAATATTAAATAAATTTATTTTGGGTGATATGAAGTGATGAAAGATAGAAATAATATAGAAGAAAACAATTGTAATTTTAATAAACAATACTTTAATTATTATTTTAATAATAAATGCAGTTTTCTTTGTTTGAAAATATTGCATTTCGAGCTTTTATTACATTTTTTTTTTACTATTTTTTGTTTCATAAATTACAAATTCCCATATCACAGGCTTAATGATCTGTTTATACACAAATGTATGTGAAATCATATTTTTATGCACAAAAAATTGTATTATGTTTTATATATTTGATAAGTTAAAAGATTTATGAAAACATCAAATTATATATATGAATAATTTAAAAGTTTTCTACTTTAAATACACTAATCAAACATGTTCTATATATTTTGATGCGCTATATAGACATAAAAACGTCAAATTACATATTTGAATGAATAATTTAAAAGTTTTCTACTTTAAATGCACTAACTAACGAAATCAAATAATTCTTCATCGAAATACAAGCAATTTTAATTTAAATAACTGAATTAAATTTCAGATAGGTATTATTTACCCTTCATTTAGACAATCAATAAAAACATTGAAGACAAATAAACTATTATTAGATGTCATTACTTGTCAAACAAAACCAGTTTTCTGGTTTGGAATCTAATACTCAGCAAACAATTTAGTTCTAGTAGTAAAGAAAAATCATTTATTGTCTGAAGAATTTCGAAATCATTGATTATCTGAAGTGCATGAAAAACTAATAAAAAAAAAAAAAACCCAACCAGTACTAATAAAAATTAACATCAAGAATTTTTTTTTATTTTCTTTTTCGACCACAAGTTTAAGCTTCCCAGAGCCTCAAGTAATCTGAAATAATACTTTATCAAACATTTAATGTCCACTAGAAAATCGAAGAATAAAAAAAAAAAAAAAAAAAGTGGCGAAAGTTTTGAGGAAAGAAACATAAATGTATGGAAGCCAAAGTGGATGTGGGTGTTTCTTTTTTTTTTACCTTTTCAGTGGATATATGATCTGTTTTTCCTCGATATTTTTTCCACCGGTGGTTATTTGAGACGATGCCATCTTCGATATATAAATTCAATAAAATAATTCAAAGGAACTAGT
The DNA here is from genome assembly GCA_021605095.1 of Caerostris extrusa. Lineage (NCBI taxonomy): Eukaryota > Metazoa > Arthropoda > Arachnida > Araneae > Araneidae > Caerostris > Caerostris extrusa. Next base: position 88,970 of record BPLR01010491.1, on the reverse strand, counting down.
GTGGTGAATTTTGTCATCAAAAACTTGAAGGATTTCAACATCCTCAAATTTGCAATATAAGTAAATGTTTTTTTAATGAAATTTGTTGTTAATTATGCATGAGGTTTCGTAATTTCTTAAACTTTTTAGTTTTGAATTCCTTGAAATATTTTATAATAATAATGTTTTTTAATAAGAGTTAGTTTAATAATAATTATAACCACGAAACATCAGGAAATACAAGGATTTCAATATCATCAAATTTGCAGAAAACAGAATTTGCAATTTAACTACATGCTTTTTTTTTTTTATGAAATTTGTTAATTATGCATGAGTTTTCATAATTTCCTAAACTTTAGTTTTGAATTCCTTAAATATTTTATGATAATGATGTTTTTAATAAGAGACTAATTTATTTTTTGGATTCTTTTTTCCAATGATTGATATGGTATATTTATTTTAATGTAACACATTGAATGTTGTCCACTATATTATTCTCTTCTTAGACTTTTAACATATTTGACCTTATATTATATTTCAAGGTTTTTTTTATTTATTTATATTAGCAATTTATGGAGATTTTTGATTGAATTATAAATATATATAACAATTATAACCTCGAAACGGGGCCTGATGACCGAGTAGCTAGTGCTCTGGTGATCGGTACCACAGGTTTCAGGTTCGAGTCCCGGTGGGGCCATGGATGTTTGCAGTGGTTCGGAATCCACTTTAAACTGTAGGTACCGGTCTAAATATAATCGTAGGGCGTTGCGGGAGTAGTCTTACTAGCTTCAGTGGCATATCTTCGAGCTACACATGTCTCCCTGGGTAGTGCTAAATGAGTAGCAGTGGTGCAGCACTTGCTCATGGCAAAATGAGTAAATGTCTCTGTATAGCCATCTGCACTAGAACAACGACATAACCACAAACATCAGAACTACAAGAATTTCAACTAGTAGAATTTCCATCAAATTTGCATAAACAAGAATTTACAATATAAGTAAATGCTTTGTATGAAATTTGCTGTTAATTATGCTTGGATATTAGTAATATTCTTTAGCAGTTTAGTGTAATGCGGCTTGATAGCGGAGTGACTGGCACTTGGGGCACAGGTTTTGGGTTCGAGTCCAATTGTTAGTCCTTTGAAAAATAACGAAAGTTTTGAGGAAAGAAACATAAGTGTAAGGAAGCTAAAGTGGAAGTGGTTTTTTTTTTTTTTAGCTTTTCAGTGGATATATGATCTGTTATTCACGATATTTTTCCTCTGATGGTTAATTGAGACGATGCCGTCTTCGATATATAAATTCAATAAAATAATTAAAGGAATACTTGGATGGGAAATTTTGACATCAGGAACTTGAAGGATTTCAACATCATCAAATTTGCAATATAAGTAAACGTTTTTTTTTTTAATGAAATTTGTCGTTAATTATGCATGTGATTTCGTAACTGCCTAAACTTTAGTTTTGAATTCCTTTAAATATTTATAATAAGGATTCTTTAAAAAAGCTCATTTGATTTCTAGACTGGAGTTGACCAATCCTTTTGAAATTCCAACATCCCCAGCAAGGTCTCTAATTGTAAATCTATTGTTTGCAAGCACCGAATCTTTAATTTTTTGGGCGTGAGCGTCGTCGGTTGAGGTTGAGGGTCGATCAGAGGGCTCTTCGTCTTCAACGCATTCTGTGCCTTCTTTGAACTGTTTGTACCACTTCTAAACATTTCTTTCCAATTTAGACTTGAATCTTTATTCAATGATATGAGTTATTGCTAGCTGACTTTGCTAATGTGAATATTTTTATTGATTATATATGATGTGGATATAAATATTAGGTAATATGGTAGGGTAGGAGGCTCGCCAATTAACCAATTTATTATAAATTATTTACAATTATTATAATTATATACAATTATAATTATTATTATAAATTACTCAGAATTATTTACAATTTATTATAAAGGTCTGAGGGCTCGCCAATTAGCCCTCAGGCCTTTATAATAAATTGTAATTACAATACTTAAAAGAAAAGGGGGTTATATTGGGACAGAATACCTCTCTTCCATTCTCTTTTTGAAAACTGATTTATTAACAAAGCATTTTGGGATACGTATCAATCTTTATTTTTTACTTAATTTCAGCATGCATCCTTATATAATATACTACTGTGCCCAAAAAGTAAGACCAATTATTTTTGAACTGTTTATACCACTTCTAAATATTTCTTTCCTATATAGGAATGATCACCGAATGCCTTCTGCAACATTCTAAACGTTTCCACAGACAAAATTTAATGCAAGTTCATTGCTCAATTAGTTCAGACATTTCAAAAGTCGCCGGAATCACTTTTAGCGTCTTACAAATCAAGCGTAACGTCAACACACAGATGTCAAGGACAGAGCCAGAAACCTAAAAAGAAAGAAAAATTAAAATTCCGTAAGCCATATAATTTAGAGTAGCAAATTCTAATGCCTATCTTCATCGAACTATTTCACACTCTTGGTAGAATTTTTTAAAATATTATTTAAATTACATCATTTTCTATATAAAAGGAAACTTTATTTTTTAGCTTTGAACGTTTTTTTCTTTTTTAATTTCCTATCATTTATTTACATTATTTGTGTATTACCCACCAGTAAAAATATCTATTTTATATTTACATGGAATTAGAAGAGATGAATTTGAGATTTCTTTCTATATAGAAAAAGAAAAGATTTAAATAATATTTAAAATAAAAATTCTACGAAGAGATACGAAATATTTCTATGAAGATGGGCGTTGGAATTTGTTATTCTAAATTATATCTCAAATATGAATGATGTATTAGTTTTACAGAAGACATAACAATCGCATTTCAACATAATTGTTTATCTATTGAATATCTATGGAAAAATACTTTTGCTTAAATGTTCCTATACCATTTCATAACAAAAAAATGCTTTCCTGCTGTTATTAAATCCTTCTTGGAATTTCTTCTTATTTTGTCAAAATATTGAAGAAACAACATTATTTCTTTATTTGCAATAAATATTCGAAAGATTTATTGAATGGAATTTTATTTGAAAATCCGTATCTGTCTTTATTTTCATGGATAATGCATTTTCCTGTGCCCAAAGAAGAATTAATAAAAATGATGTCTTCTTTTCTGTGCTGTGACGTCCTCGATATTTTGCTTGAAGAGATGAATTCCGCTCGGGTTGTTTGCGGTCGGGGGAAAGTGACAGCGTGGCTGTCAGAGAAATTCTGAATTTCCAAGTGCGTGTGCATCAGGCGAAATGATTATTTTTTAAAAGAAATCTATTTGGATGACAATGTAAAGAAACAATTCCCCTCTTAGTTTCTGCATTTATATTTCAATTGATATTCGAACCTTTTTCTTTGAAAGGGAATAAAATGTGCAGTGTATTTTAACGATCTTTCATCATGCAATGATTTGCAGAATATTTCTCAAATTTTGCAGGCCTGTAAATAAAATTTATTTTAAAATAACCGAACCAGAAGACCTCAAAAGAATTCGATTATTGGAAATCCACAATTTATTATTCAACTGCAACATCATGTTTGAAATACAATATCATTTGATACCTTAAATATATAAAATATCCAATATCTTGCCTTAAAAAAAAAAAAAAGAAAACAATTATTTATACAATTGTTTCTCATTTCACGTATGGCAGGTTTTAATCTCAAATAAGTTAGTTGAATTATTTCATTTAACTTATATTACTACAGTGTCTGAAAAGTAAGACCAATTTTTTTTTTCAGAAACTCTTTATTTATTCTTCCAAATTTATTTTATCGACTTCAAAGTAATCCCCTCCGACACAATGCACTTATGCCAACTTTTTTTTTTTTCCAATCCTCAATGCATGCATGAAGTCATTGGCAGGGATGGCCTTCAAAGCTCGCGGCGATTCAATCTTCATTCGACTCAATCTGAATATCTTCATTTTACTCAAAACGGTGTCCCCGGAGTGGTTTTTTAAGTTTAGAGAATATCCAGAAGTCGCACGCTGTGAATGCGAGGGTTGTGGAACGATATGGGTTTCATTTTTGACGAAAAGTCACGAAGAATCAATTCAATGTGAATTGGCGCATTCAGTGTTTTCCGTACCAATCGAAATTTGACGATTTTAGGTCCAAAATGGAATTTCATGATCAGCAAGATATCCAATTGCAAATCGACGGTTTGCAAGCCAAATCTAGAAAAAGTCACGAAGAATCAATGCAGTGTGAGCTGACGCATTATCGTGATGCAAAAACTGAGAGTTGTCTTTTCATAAATGTGGCCTCTTTTTGCGAATAGCTTCACGCAAGTCATGCTTAACACTCTAATAATATTTCTTGTTGACAGTGTGGCCTGGTGGAACTTATCTTTGTATTACCCTCCATTAAAAATAGGTATTTTAAATTTACATGAAATCGGGAATTTGCCAAACAAAAAAATCTATGTTCCATCGCATGTAGAAAATAAAGAAATAATTTAAATAACATTTAAAAAAAATTCTACCGAGAGATATGAAAAAACTTGAAAACTTTGGCATTAGTATTTGCTATTTTTAAAGTATATCTCAAATATGAGTGATGTATTAGTTTTACAGAAGACATAACAATCCCATTTCATTGTTTGTCTATTGAATGTCTATGGTAAAAAATATCTTTTATTAAATGCTTCTAAACCATTTTATAACAAAAAAAAATACTTTTCTGCTGCTATTAAACTCTTCTTTAAATTTGTTCTTATTTTATCAACAAAAAAAAATATTAAAGAAAACATTATTTCTTTATTTGCAATAAATATTCGAAAGATTTATCGAATGGAATTTTATCTGAAAATCCGTATCTGTTTTTATTTTCACGGATAATGCATTTTCTTGTGCCCGAAGAAGAATTAATAAAAATGAAGACTTCTCTTCTGTGCTGTGACGTCCTCGATATTTTGCTTGAAGAGATGAATTCCGCTCGGCTTGTTTGCGGTCGGGGGGGGGAAAGTGACAGCGCAGCTGTCAGAGAAATTCTGAATTTCCAAGTGCGTGTGCATCAGCCGAAATGATTATTTCTTTAAAAGAAATATATTTGGATGACAATGTAAAGAAACAATTCCCCTCTTATTTTCTGCATTTATATTTCAATTGCAATACGAATCTTTTTCTTTGAAAAAAAAAATGCAGTGCATTTTAACGATCTTTAATCATGCAAGGATTTGCAGAATATTTCTCATATTTTGCAGGCCTGTAAATAAAATTTATTTTAAAATACCAGAACAAGAAAACCTCAAAATAATTTGATTATTGAAAATCTTCACTATTTATTATTTAGCATCAAAAAAATAAATAATTTAATACCTGAAATATGTCAATATTCAACCTTACATTAAGAAAATGAAACATTTATCTATCTATACAAGTGTTTTTTATTGATCGTATGACAGTTTTTAATCTCAAAAAAATTAGTTGACTTATTTCATTTAAGAAGTTAAAATAACTAATCGAATTGTTAAAATTTTTTAAAAGATATTTCTCAAATTCCATGTATAATTGTTCTATGAATTTTCAATCTGGTGAATTAATATTTAAAATGTCTTTTTAATGTTTCATAACTAATAAAACCATGCCATACTTTCAGATTCTGGTCTTGTTAGGGTGAAAATCTATATTTAAGTTTAAAAATATCAATAATATATATTAATATAAAAATTGTCTAAAAAATTGTATAAAAATAAAGTATAATTAAACCAATTGAAAATTTACCACAAGTGACAATTACCAGAATTGACACCACAAGTATTAACTAATTTTAATAAATATTAAAGTAATGAATTTATTTACAAATTTTAAAGGTGATAATATAACACGCATTCACTATACATACATTTTAATCTGATTTCTAATTAGTTCTATCGGAAAAATTTCCCTAGAATAGGAAGAAAAAAAGCTGTAAATGAATTTTTCACTATCAGACGTGTACAAAGCTAAGAAATTGCAGATCATTACACAGACACCAATTATGAACAACAAAAATTTCTGATAGTAAAAATAAAAGACCAATATATTTCAAATTATGCACATGTCGTCAAGAAATCGGAAAAAATATAAATATTCTGAAGATAGCTTTTATAAAGGTGAGAACATTCATAGGACATTATAAATAATTTTATTCTTTCTCATTAGATGATTGGAACAAAATTAAAACAAATCTAGTGGCGTATTCCAATTAGAAGGAGGAATTAAATATCCTTCCACTTAGAGGCTGTAAAGAGTATCCCTTATTTAATTACATGTTTTTTTTGTAACTTCTACGGATTCTTTTTGTAGATATGAGAATGTTGCGTGCATTTCAACACGGTTAATACCACTCTAGATAACCCATTCCCCAGACCTGAATATACTCCTCCTTCCAGTTGGATAAAATTTATTTCTGGATGTTTAAAGAGGAAGATTGTTTTTTATTTTCTTTTAAAAACAGAATTTTTTTTTTTTTTTTTTTTGCCAATTTACTGCTTCGTAATTTTTGTAATAGCTTGTTACTTATCTTGTTTCGTATATTTTTATTATTCTTTTTTTCCCAGAGCAATTTGTTTTTGTTGTTTTTTTATTTCTTAAATTAATTAGTCTAGTTTTGTTATCTGAATATGTTCTGATCTGATTTACAATGTCTTTTATTCATATGTTCTAAAGTTATTTTGATTAAAAATGTCAGTTCTTTGAATCACATGTTTGCCCTGCGAGATTTCTCGTGCAACGTGTAGAATTTATCCTAATGATTGATCTCGGACAGAGTTGCGGTTCATCCCAACTCACAAACATATCTTTGTAATCCGCATCTGGTAGACGGGGGAACATCTATTCCCAGATGTACCACCAATCGTCTGAATGTTACCAAGAATTATGAAACCTGGAATTATATGAATTAATTAGATTTTATGAAACTAGAATATTAATTGTTTTTATCATTAAAATTTTTATATTGCTTTGTGCAGCAGTGTCAAAACTGCCCTTAATGCCATTAAAACTCCTTATCTATCTAATCCTCTATTTCAAAGGAAGGATTTTACAAACTATAGATGGAGACACTGAATATGTTTCCTCGTCTAATAAGACATTTAATAGAAATTCATCATCACCAAAACAGGCACGGAAGGTCCCTTGTCGAGTTTTGAACCCAGTTCCCTTAGATCATAAGCTTAACGCGGTCACTTAACGATCATTCATTAAAATGTCATTCTTAACCGGTCATTCTGGTTTATTGGAAAAATCAAAAAAGGGAAAATTAAAATTGTCCTAATATTAATGTTTATCTTTAATTTATTGATTATTAAAAATGTAACCTGTAGTGTACAGGTTGGTCAACCAGATTATAACTGGGTACGGTTGGGTTGAGAACTTGAGGCACAGGTTGGAGAACTTAGAACGTTATTTACACATTTAAAAACACCAACACCGCACACTTACAATTAGAGATATGATGCTGTACTTAATACATTTAATTTAAAGATAAGTATAGATTCGTGAAAGGACTAAGCAGAAAACTCAAAACTCGCCTACGTGCAGGGTGCGCAAAATATATTTACTCTCCGTGTGAGAGCCTATAGGCCAATTGATTATTTCTCCTGAAAGCCGTAACGGATGCTACTGCCAATGCGTAGGAGGAAGCATGGCTACAAAGACTTTTTTATTTAACGTAAATATTTAAAATCGCTGGAAAAGAAAATCAATTTTCTGAAGCATATGTACTTTTATCAATAAGTAGCATTAAAATAAAATTGTAAAAATAACACTGATAAAGTGTAAATGCATATCAGTTTTTTTTACATTATTGTTATTAAAAAGAAATGAATTTTAAACGATTGATTCCTATAATACAAATCCCCGTATGATATATTTCTATAACATGTTTGAGGATAATTTTCATGCAACACAGATATAAGTACAACACATTATTAAGGAAATCACTTATTATTAAACATATTTAATTTGAGATTTATCTTTTATACATACTACAATCTGACTAAAATAAAATATGACTTAAATTATATGTCATCTAAAAATATTCAATATATTTATTTTGGGTCATCTTATGAAGTTTCATGTAGGATAGAAGTAATATCATGAAAACAATGCTAATTTAAATGAACAATACTTTAATTATTTTAATAATAAATGAAATTTTCTTGATTTGAAAATATTGCATTTCGAGCTTTTATTACTCTTTTTTTATTATTTTTTTATTTCTTAAATTACAAATTCACATATCATATGTTTAATAAAAACTCAATAATCATGTTATACACGGTTGTATGTAAAATCATATTTTTTATGCAAAAAAATTTAATGATGTTGTTTATATTTGATATATTATAAAGACTTATAAAAATATTAAATTACATATTTTAATGAATAATTTAAAAAGTTTTCTACTGTAAATGCACTGACGAAAACAAATAATTCTTCATCGAAATACCAGCAATTTTAATTTAAATTACTGAATTAAATTTCAAATAGGTATAATTTACCTTCATTGTGATAATCAATAAAAACATTGAAGACAAACAAGCTATTATTAGATGTCAATACTTGTCAAAAAAACCAGTTTTTCTGGTAAACCTAATACTCAGAAAACTATTTTCTTCTAGTAGTAAAGAAAAATCATTTAGTGTCTGAAGAATTTCGAAATCATTGATTGTCTGAAGTGCATGCAAAAACTAATAAAAAAACACCCCAACCAGTACTAATAAAAAGTAACATCAAAATTTTTTTTTTTTTTATTCTTTTTTTCGACCACAAGTTTAAGTTTCCCAGAGCCTCAAGTAATCTGATATAATACTTTATCAAACATTTAATGTCCACCAGAAAAATCGAAGAATAAAAAAATAAAAAAAATGGCGAAAGTTTTGAGGAAAGAAACATAAATGTATGGGAGCCAAAGTGGATGTGGGTGTTTTCTTTTAGCTTTTCAGTGGATATATGATCTGTTTTTCTAGATATTTTCTTCAGCTATGGTTATTTGAGACTGAGCTAAAATAAAACTAATAAAAGTATATTTATATATATATTTATATATTTACATTATTCTTAAAGTAATGTATAATATTGATTCCTATAATACAAATCGCTGTATGATATGATATGATATTTGCACAACATTTTGGGGTAATTTTCAGACAACACAGGCATAAATGCAACACATTACGAGGGCAAAGCATTTATTATTCAACATATTTATTTTTTTGGTTTGTCGTTTATACATACTGCAATCTGACTACTATAAAATGACTTTGATATATCATCAAAATATTTAATATATTTATTTTATGTCATCTTATGAAGTTTCATGCATGATGAAGTAATATTGAAGAAAACAACGGCAATTTTAATAAACAATACTTAATTATTTTTTAATAATAAATTAAATATTTCTTGATTTGAAAATATTGTATTTCGAGCTTTTATTACTCTTTTTTTTTTATTATTCTTTTGTATCATAAATTACAAATTTATATATCAATAAAAGTCAATAATCATATACACAAGTGCATGTAAAAATCATATTTTTTGCAAAAAAAAAAAAAAAAAAAAAAAAAAAAAAAAAAAAAAAAAAAAAAAAAATGGATGATGTTCTATATATTTGGTAAGTTAAAAGATTTATCAAAATATTAAATTACATATTTGAATGAATAATTTAAAAAGTTTTCTTTTAAATACATTAACAAAAACAAATAATTCTTCATCGAAATACAAGCAATTTTTAATTTAAATAACCGAATTAAATTTCAAATAGATATAATTTACATTTATTATGATAATCAATAAAAATATTGATGACAAAGCAAGCTATTATTAGATGTCATTACTTGTCAAACAAAACCAGTTTTCTGGTTTGAACCTAATACTCAGCAAACAATTTTCTTTTAGTAGTAAAGAAAAATCATTTATTGTCTGAAGAATTTCGAAATCATTGATTGTCTGAAGTGCATGCAAAAACTAAAAAAAAAAAAAAAAACCCAACCAGTAGTAATAAAACGTAACATCAAAAATTTTTTTTATTCTTTTTTTTTTCGACCACAAGTTTAAGCTTCCCAGAGCCTCAAGTAATCTGAAATAATACTTTATCAAACATTTAATGTCCACCAGAAAAATCGAAGAATAAAAAAAAAAAATGGCGAAGTTTTTGAGGAAAGAAACATAAATGTATGGAAGCTAAAATGAATGTGGGTGTTTCTGTTTTTCTTTTTAGCTTTTCAGTGGATATATGATCTGTTTTTCTAGATATTTTTTTCCACCGGTGGTTATTTGAGACGATGCCATCTTCGATATATAAATTCAATAAAATAATTTAAGGGATACTTTGATGGTGAATGTCGACATCAGCAAATTGAAGGTTTTCAATATCATCAAATTTCCAAAAAATAGAATTTGCAATTTAACTAAATGTTTTTTTGTTAATTATGCATGATATTTTGTAATTTCTTAAACTTTAGTTTTGAATTCCTTTAAATATTTTATAAGAATAATGTTTTTAACAAGAAGCTGATTAAATTTCTTGAATACTTTTCCATACTTTATCCACTATATCTAAAATTTTTTATCTTCCTAAACTTTTAACTTATTCCTCATTATGCACGATATATTAATTTCAGGGATTTGTTTATATATTAGCCATTTATGGATAGCAGAGGGAATTTTGATTGAATTATTAAACATAACAATTATAATTTCGAAACATCAGGAAGTTGAAAGATTTCAACATCATTAAATTTGATGGAATTAGAATTTGCAATTTAACTGCATGTTTTTTTATGAAATTTTTTGTTAATTATGCATGAGTTTTCGGAAGTTCCTAAATTTTAGTTTTTAATTACTTTTAAATATTTATAATAATGATGCAATGATGCTTTAAAAGAAGATAATTTGATTTCTAGAATTTTTTTTTTTTTCATAAATTGTTTATTCAAATGCATGGTATGAGATATTTATTTTAATATAGAACTGAATGCTATCCACGGTAAGTGAAATTTGTCATTTTCCTATAATTTTAACTTCATTATACATGATATATTAATTTTAAGGTGTTTTATTTATTTATGTAAGTAATTTATGAATAATACAGGGATTTTGATTGAAATATAAATATAATAATTATAGCCTCGAAACATCAGGAAATACAAGGATTTCAACATCATCAAATTTGCAGAAAAACAGAATTTGCAATTTAACTACATGCTTTTTTTTTTTTATGAAATTTGTTAATTATGCATGAGTTTTTGTAATTTCCTAAACTTTAGTTTTGAATCCCCTTAAATATTTTATAATAATGTTTTTAATAAGAGACTAATTTCGTTTTTGGATTCTTTTTTCTACTACTTGATATGAGATATTTATTTTAATATATAATACATTGAATGTTATCCACTATTATTTTCTCTTCTTAAACTTTTAACATACTCCACCTTATGCATCATATATTAATTTCAAGATTTTATTTATTTATATTACCGATTTAAGGGGTTTTTTAATTGAAATATAAATATAACAATTATAACCTCGAAAAGGGGCCTATTGACACGCTGCTAGCACTCTGGTGCTCGATACCACAAGCTTCAGGTTCGAGTCCCAGTGGTGCCATGGATATTTGCAGTGGTTCGAATCCACTTTAAAGCGTAAGTACCGGTCTAAATAGAATCATAGAGCGTTGAGGGTGTAGTGTTACTAGCGTCAGTAGCATATCTTCGAGCTACATGTGTCCCCTGGGTAGTGCTAAATGAGTAACAGCGGTGCAGCCCTTGCTTATGGCAAAAAGATTAACTGTCTCCTCTGAATAGCCAGCTGCATTAGAACAACAACATAATCTCGAAACATCAGAAATTACAAGAATTTCAATATCATCAAATTTGCAATATATCTAAATGTTTTGTATGAAATTTGCTGTTAATTATGCATGTATATTAGTAATCTTCTTTTAGTAGTTTATTCTAATGCGGCTTGATAACCGAGTGACTGGCGCTGGGTGCCACAGGTTTTGGGTTCGAGTCCAATGGATGTTTGAAGGGGTTTGGAATCCACTTTAAACCATAGGACTCAGTCTCATATGAATGAAGAGCAGAAAAATCGAAGAATAAAAAAAAAATGGCGGAAGTTTTGAGGAAAGAAACATTAATGTATGGAAGCTAAAGGGGATGTGGGTGTTTCTTTTTTTTAGCTTTTCAGTCGATATATGATCTGTTTTTCCTCGATATTTTTCCCAACGGTGGTTATTTGAGACGAGGCCATCTTCGATATATAAATTCAATAAAATAATGCAAGGGAACTTGTATGGTGAATTTCCACATCAGGAACTTGAAGGATTTCAACATCTTCAAATTTGCAAAAAATAGAATTTGCAATTTCACTAAATGCTTTTTATTAATTATGCATGATATTTCGTAATTTCTTAAACTTTAGTTCTGAATTCTTTTTAAATATTTTAGAATAATAATGTTTTTAATAAGAGACTAATTTAATTTTTTGGATTAGTTTTCATAAATTGTTTTTTGTACTGCTTGGTATTAGACATTTTTTTTTAACATAAAACATTGAATGTTATCCACGGTATCTGAGATTTTTTTATTTTCCTGTAATTTTAATTTAATTATTCATGATATATTAATTTCAAGGTTTTATTTATTTATATATGCAATTTATGAACAATAGTGCGATTTTGATTGAAATATAAATAGAATAATTATAGTCTCGAAACTAGAGGAATTTCAACATCATCAAATTTGCAGAAAATGGAATTTGCAATATAAGTAAATTTTTTGTTAATTAGGCATGAAATTTCGTAATTTTCTAAACTTTTAGTTTTGAATTCTTTTATGTATTTTATAATAATAATAATGTTTTACATAAGAAACTAATTTCCTTTCTTGGATTTTTTTTCATAAATTTTTTATTATAAGTCGTGATATTAGGCATTTATTTTAATATAGAGCATTGAATATTGCCCCCTGTATCTGAAATTTTTTTCTTCCTAGACATTTCAACTTTTTCCTCATAATACACAATATCCTAATTTCAGCCCGACTCGTGGTTCAGTGGCTACACGCCTCGCTGGAGAGCATTAGGGCTGAGGAGGTTCAATCAGCTGGCGGCTTTGTTGTAGACACTGTTTCAAAGAACGAAGAGACTCGATAGCATTTATGATGTTGCCTCATCAGTCGGACTATCTGGAGGGGTTTTTCCGGGATTTCTTCCTTACGATAAGCGGCGTAGTTCCCCCAAACTTCTACCTATGGATGCTAGATCGCAACAGGAGCTGCCTGTTTCCTTCCATCCATTAGATAACTCATGTGATTTCCATCCCTCGTTGCTGGACACTGAGGATTCGATTCGATACATAAATTCCATAAAATAATGTAAGGGATACTTGGATGGAGAATTTCAATATCGGGAACTTGAAGGATTTCAACATCATCAAATTTGCAGGAATCAGAATTTGTTTAATATAAATTTAATAAATGTTTTTTTTTTATGAAATTTGTCGTTGAAAATTGTTGTTGAATATTAGTAATTTTGTATAGTAATTTTTTTTCTATAGTTCTAAATTTTTAGCCTGATGGCCGGGTAACTACAGATTTCGTGTTCGAGTCCTGGTGGGACCAAGGATGTTGATAGTGGTTCTCGGAATCCACTTTAAATTGTAGTTCATAAAATGACTGTAAGAGAGTCATTAATTTGGGAGTCGTTATAAAAAAAATCTACTCATGATTAGAGAATGAGGAATGGGAAATCTTTTGAAGACACCCAACCCCTGGTGGTAATTCATTATAAATTTTCTCTATAACTCTTGCTATTATTCACGGCGTCATCCCAAAGTCAACGCCATCCGCATATTGGATAGCTGCATATGAAAGTGACTTGTGTTGCGCCTCATTAACCCTATCTTACTCCTTTGGATATCTCCTCAGGGAACATCTGATGAATTAGTATATCGAACCTCATTAGTATATCGAACCTACACAATAAAGCTTAATTGCAGCTGAAAGTTTCCTTCACTTTTATGGCCCCAAACCGGCTGTGTCATGTGTAGTTAGCCACTGTAGGCTCGATATGAATCATATGTAGATAGTCCCTGTTCGGAAAGTGGAATGAGGCCTCAATATGAATGATGGACACTATGAGCATTTCATGAAAACACGATGTCATATGCAATTACTGCTGTTTATATTAAGCTAAAAAGCTCATTTAAAGCTCATTTTTTAAAAGGCTCATTTTTAATGTACTAGACGGGCTAGTACTAATCTTTTGCGTGTTTTCTCAAAAAACTGTACTTCGTATAGCTCTAGTCCCTTGTATAATTTTCATGTAATCTGAGCGGAGATTCTTTTTCTATACAATTTATATTGTATTGTATGTTTAAAAATCGCGTGGTTTACTCTTAAGTAAAAACTATCTAACTTTTATTTAAAGTCGCTTAAAAACTCTTAATTAAAAAAAGTAATTGTATTTAATACGTACCTAATAGCTATTTTCACCTTAAAATTTTTTCTCAGAAAAATAGTGGTGAGACACGGATCTGAAAGTTTCAAATTTTGAGTTTCTTACCAATCAGAGAGTTATTATTAACGCTTTTAAAATTAGAAGTAATTGCAGATTATTTGTCAAAACTTTATCTCGCATATTTCACTAAATTTCTGACTTAACAGACTTAATTTTTACTTGTACATTTCTTTATATTCTATTTGATTTTCCAGGTTTGGTATTCAAAGGTAGAAGCAGCGTAATTATCAAAATATTAAACCGGCATTTCTCCAAACATATTCAATTGTGTCATAGTTTAAAAATCTTGAAAATGTAAAGAAATACTTTGATTTTCGCAATAGAAATATGGTTTGGAGAATTTTAATTTTCATAAGAAACAACGCAAATATGTATTAGAGTAAAATATAAAACGAACAGTTATTCTAACATTTCAGTTACAACTAAACACTGAAAAATTTGAAATAATAAATTATTAAAAATTCTTTTAATTATTAGGATGCTACCAAAGGTTGTTCTAACAAAAGGATCTAGAAGACCAACAGCTATTTTTGACAGGTTGCAAGCTATTTAACGGCAACTATTAGTAATTTGAACTGCGTATTTTGATTCCAGTTTATTATTTTTGGAATACACTGAATACTGTTGAAACATATTTTATTGCAATATTTTAAATTATGCGTAGCTAGTAAATTTCCAGAAATTCATTGTTTTTCATGGAATATTTATTAACATCTTTTGTAATACTACTGTTCCCAAAACTTAAGACCAAGTATTTCTTTTTCAAGTACTCTATATTTATTCTTCCAAATGTATTTCATCGCCTTCAAAGTAATCCTCTCCGAACACAATGCACTCATGCCAACTTTTTTTCCAATCCTCAATGCATGCTAAAAAATCATCGGCCTTCAAAGTGCGCTCCGATTCCCGTTGAATCTCTTCAATGGACTCAAAACGGTGTCCCTGGAGGGGATCTTTTGAGTTTAAGGAGTAGCCAGAAGTCTCACGGTGATAAATCAGGTGAATACGGTGGTTGTGAAACGATATGGGTCTCATTTTTGGCGAAAAAGTCACGAAGAATCAATGCAGTGTGAGCTGGAACATTAAGTGTTTTCTGTACCAATCGAGATTTGACGCGTTTGAGGCCCAAAAGGGAATTGACCAAACCTTTTGAAATTCCGACATTATGAGCAAGGTCTCTAATTGCAAATCGACGGTTTGCAATCACCAAATCTTTAATTTTTGGATGTGAGCTTCGTCGGTTGAGGTTGAGGGTCGACTAGAGGGCTTTTCGTCTTCAACGCGTACTCTGCTCTCTGAACTGCTTTTACCACTTCTAAACATTTTTTCCAATATACTCACCAAATGCCTCCTCCAACATTCTATACATTTCCACAAACAAAATTGAATGCAAGTTCTTTGCTCAATGAATTGAGACATTTCAAAAATTGCAGGAATCACTTTTAGCGTCTCACAAAGCCGAGTGTAACTGAAACACTAATGAATACTTTGACGTCACATTTCACACAGATGTCAAGGATAGTGCCATCAATCTAAAAAGTAAAAACATTTAAATTCCATAAACCTCGGTAATTTTAAATTGAAAATTGGTCTTTCTTTTTGGACGCAATAGCTTTCTATCAAGAGCAGCACTTGATAGAAAGGGAAAAATAACAAAAGAAACTTCTCACTTATGTTGCATAAGAGAGAAAATTTTCAAAGTAATCAACTAAGTAGTAGCACAGCGAGTAAACAAAATACTTATATGTTTAGCATTTAAATTGAAATTGAAATTAATAAGATGGAGACAAACTTTTTCAAAAGAGAAGAGAGGAGAAAACAAATTGAAAAAAAATTCGCTTAAAAATCATTTAAAAGAACAGAAAATGGGGTATGATTAAATTTTCTATTCATTTCAAATTATGAATATTTCAATATTTTTATTTGTATTTATTTTAAAAATACTTCATGGTTTTTTAGTTACAAATACATAAAGTAATTACTTCTGAATATGAATCAGTTGGCCTCTCCAATATTCACTAAAGAAAGCAATTTAAGGAAAATCATTAAAATTAATTTGCTGAAAATGGAAAAGCAGAAAATGAGCGGTACATGTAATAGGAATTTTTTCATCGTTTTTTTTTTTTTTTTTATTCGTTCAAAATTCATCATTCACTTAAACATAGAATTTTGTTTTCAAATTAGGAAGCAAATGTTTATTTTCTTGACTCCAAAAGAATTTAAATTATACACAATAAAAACTGTATATTTGAATGAAAATTGAACATATGAAAAAATTGAAATCATCTGCTTTAATGTTACAAATAGTAGGAGTTTAGGTCTTCTTTTTAATATTACAAATAGACCGAATTCAAGTCCCTCCCTTATATTAATAGCTCAGAGGTTACATATCATTTAGTTATGTTCGGTCATGTCACATTTGAGGTACCCCCTTCCCCTCCCCGAGATTTTTTAATCTTCTCCAATTTTTCTTTTCATTGTCAACAATATAGATCGTATTTTTTTTTCATATTAGATTACTTGAAAGTCATTGTTCAAATATAATTTTAGCCCATGTATTGTTACTGCTTTCTGGCGCTCGATGACATAGGTTTCAGGTTCGAGTGCCGTCGGTGCCATGGATGTTTGTAGTGGTTTGGAGTCCACTTTAAACAGGTCCCGGACTAATTTGATTGTAGAGCATCGGGTGTAGGGGCTGGCCACCCTACCCCATAAAAAAAACATATCATAGTCTTGAAATCTGCAGTAGGCAGACGGACTTGCCCCGCCATGGGGCTGTTGATTATAAGATCAATGGATTTGCGTTAATTTTAGGAAATAAGAACTTCTGCTTATAAATATTCACTTTTACTGTTCAAATATTTTAGAAATCAAAGAAACCGGTGTTCTCAGAATTGAATGAAATATTTGCATTAAAAGTGATATATCAATCGTGCTTCGAGGAGAAATGCATGCATAGTGTGACGTTTGAATTTTTATGAGAGTTAAATATGCACATAATTAAATATGCCAACAATTTATGTTTTTTGCGCGAGACGATTTTTAATTGTATAAATTCAGGGAAAGCATTCATAGGAATTTCGAAATATGTCAGCTGTTTTTTACATGTTTTACGCTGAAAAGATTTAATTTGATTAACTTTCCCATCATAATCAAGCTAGAACTTTCACGCAGTTCAATTAAAAATTACGCTTATTTTTAGTCTCCTTTTTTAAAAAATAAATTGCTGATATGATTAATGCGAAAGCACAGACTGAGTTATTTAAGACCAGCAAGCATTTTTATTCCACTTGCACGTGAAATAAAATTTTAATTAGCATTTCACTCTCTGCTTTAGCTCGAGTAAAATTCTTTCTTTGTCTCAACTGTAACTTCAATTAAAATGGAAAATACTTACTCGAAAAAAAAAAATACTCTTTTCGCTTAAACACAAAATTAATATCTAGGGACATCAAAACTTTTATGCTGTCAGAAAAAAAAATGTAGACGCATAACATGTGACATTATCATATGTGATTCATTAACAGTAGATTGAATATTTTTATACAAAAAAAGTGCAAATATAGCACATTGATGTCTTGTTCTTAAATATATATAATATGAAGCAGTGATTAACTTATGTATAACCACGTTCAAAATTAGAAATTTTTAATGACGTCTACCCTACCATCTATTTGTGAAAAATGTAAAAACAATGTGATTTGAAGGATGTAACCATGTTTCCTTCTAAACACTGGCAAAAGCACTTACTGTGCCTTTCAGAAGAAATGCTCAATCGGCCTGAAGACTTTCACCCGAGAGGAATTACTGCACCGCAGCTGAGAAACATTTAGTTTATAGTTTCTCATACAGAGAGGAAATATATTTAGAGCATACCGGCGCATTACTCGTCCGACAGTCTCTCACCTTTAGAGGAAGTATATTTCGCGCAATTTGAGCATATCCGAGTTTCGATTTTCGGCTTTGAAAGGGACTACTCCCACGAATTTATAATTACCTGAATTTATTAAATCGTGTATGTCTGTAATTGTATGGGCGTAGTGTTAGTGCATATGTCAATAAAGCTGCAAGTTCTTCAACCTGTGCCTGAAGAATCTTAACCCAGTAACGCCCACTTTCAATCTGGTTCCCCCAACCTGCACATTACAAGTTTTTATTTTATTATATAAATAAATTAAATCATCTTTGAAAAGTAAATGCGAATCATCATTATCATCATCGGCGCAACAGGCCCATAGTGGACAAACGCCGTCTAACTAATAGCAGATTTCGAAACAGGAGATGTTTTCTTTTTTATGGAGTAGTGGTGTCAGCCCTGCATCCAACGCTCTACAACCATATTAAAACCGAGATCTATGGCTTAAAGTGAATTCCGAACCACTACAGACATCCAAGACACCCTGGGAGTCGAACCGAAAACCTGTGGCACCGAGCGGAAAAGCACTAGTTACTCGATCATCAGGCCACATTACTGGAATGTAGAATATTTTATTGCCTTTCTTTCAATTTTATGAAATACTTTATTTCGTTTGTATACAAACAAAAATTAGAAATTAAGAATAATATTTTTGATTTAAATAATTATAAACTGTCGTTAATTTTAAGAAGTAAAAACTGCTACTTATAAATAATCACTTTACTGTTCAAATACTTTCGAAGTCAAAGAACCGGTGTTCTCAGAATTCAATTAAATATTTTGCATTAAAAGTGATATATCACTTGTGTTTCAAGGAGAATTGCATGCATATTGTGATGTTTGAATTTTTATGAAAGTTAAATATGCACATAATTAAATATGCCAACAATTTATGCTTTTTCTTGCGCGAGACGATTTTTAGTCGTATAAATTCAGGGAAAGCTTTCGTAGGAATTTCGAAATATGTCAGCTGTTTTTTACATGTTTCTCCGCTCAAAAATGATTTAATTTAATTAATCTCTCCCATCCTAATCAAGCTAGGAACTTTCATGCACTTCAATTAAAAATGGCGATTACTTTTAGTCTCTTCTTTTTAAAAAAATAAATTGTTGATATGATTAATGTGAAAGCGGCGACCGCGTTATTTGAGACCATTAAAAACATTTTTATTCCCACTTGCACTTGAAATAAAATTTTAATTAGCATTTCTCTCTCTGATTAGTTGGAGTAAATTTCTTCTTTGTCTCAACTGTAACTTCAATTAAAGTGAAGAAAACCTACTAACAAAAAAAAAAAAAAAAGAAAACAGATGCGTTTCGCTTAAACTCAAAATTAATATCAAGGGACATCAAAACTTTATGATGTCAGAAAAAAATTCAAATATGTAACATGTAGCATGCTCATATGTGATTCATGAACACTAGAGATTTATTTGCTGTTTGTATAAAAATTTTGAAACCTATTAGCAAGCTCAAAAATAAAACTCATTGTTGCCTGGTATTTAAAAACATATAAAAATAAAAGCAATGATTAATTTTTTTAATTCATAATGCTTTTCAAAATTCAAAATTTTGGCCGTTGAATTGAAATATAATTGAAAAGGGTTGAGCATTAAAAAAATTAAGCATTGCTTTTTATTTGCTTTTAAGTGCCAGGCAACAGGCTTTATTGTACGTTTTTTTTGTATAAATATATTCAATCTAGTTTTCATGAATCACATATCAGCATGCTACGTGTTAGGTGTTTGCAATTTTTTTGTTTACCTGACAACATAAAAAAGTTTTGATGTTTAAATGAAACGCATCTATTTCTTTTTTTTTTTCTCTGCAAGTAGATTTTCTCCACTTTAATTGAAGTTACAGTTGAAACAAAAGAAAGAATTTTACTCCAGCTAAGCAGAGAGAAATGCTAATTAAAATTTTATTTCAAGTGCAAGTGGGAATAAAAATGCTTAAATAACTCGGTCGGTGCTTTCGCATTAATCCTATCAACAATTTTCTTTTTAAAAAGAAGAGACTAAAAATAATCGTCATTTTTAATTGAACTTCATGAAGTTCCCAGCTTGATTACGATGGAAAAGTTGATTAAATTAAATCTTTTGAGGAGCAAAAACATATAAAAAAACGGCTGACATATTTCGAAATTCCTATGAATGCTTTCACTGAATGTATACTATTAAAAATCGTCTTGCGCAAGAAAAAGCATAAATTGTTCGCATATTTAATTATGTGCATATTTAACTTTCATAAAAATTCAAACGTCACACTATGCATGCATTTCTCCTTGAAGCACGAGTGATATATCACTTTAAATGCAAATATTTCATTAAATTCTACGAACGGCAGTTCTTTGATTTCTAAAATATTTGAACAGTAATGTGATTATTTATGAACAGAAGTTTTTTTTCTTAAAATTAGCGGAAGTGTATAATTATTTAAAATGAAAATATGATTCTTAATTTTAGAATTTTGTTTCTATGCAAACGAAATAAAATATTTTATAAAATAGAAGGAAAGGCAATCAAATTTATTCTATGTATTTGTAATGGTAATATCACCAACCTATGTATGCAATTCTCTACATTTCTCATTAAAGATCAAGTAACGTATTTATTTTATTTCAAATGATTTATTAAGTTTTAAAAAATACTAAAACTTTAATTTTAAAAGTATTTGTGCTTTAATGTGAATATTTATGAGTAATATCTGAAAAATTTTAATTAATGAAGTCGAGAGAAATGTATAATAAAAGTGTAAGCAATTTAAATCGAATTGATTATTCCTAATGCATAATTTTATTTTTTTATGCAGAAGAAAATATTTTTATTTTATAAAAGAAAGAAAATTAGTAAAATATTTTTCTATTAATTTTTTGTTAATAGTATCAATGCATTAATATACTTTTTATTATATGGCAGAGCAGCTAATTTACCATCGCACTAGATTCGCCATTTTGTAGCATGTTAAGTATTAATTAGGGTAAGCAAAAGGAATGTGTAAGGCCTGGTGACTACCATTCTGGCCTTTAGCATCACAGGCTTCAGGTTCGAATTCTGGCGGTAGCATGGATGTTTGTGAGTGTTTCGGAATCCACGTTAAAATGTAGTTCTCGGTCTATTTAGACCTCGTGAGCTAAAATAACCGTAGAGCGACATTTATTTTCCAAACCCCTTCAAGCTGAAAAATTCAAAACTCGGGTACGCACAAGGTGAACGAAATTTACTTCTTCCAAGGG
The DNA here is from genome assembly GCA_021605095.1 of Caerostris extrusa. NCBI lineage: Eukaryota > Metazoa > Arthropoda > Arachnida > Araneae > Araneidae > Caerostris > Caerostris extrusa. The sequence goes on along the minus strand of BPLR01010491.1, from coordinate 67,309 downwards.
CGAGAGACTGTAGGTCAACTAATGCGCTGGAATGCGCTAAATATATTTCCTCTCTTGATGAGAACTATAAACTAAACGTTTCTCAGTATGAGATCAGGTTGTTCTAGGCTCCTCTCCATAGAGAGTTCGTGGCCGACTGACCATTTCTCCTGAAGCGCTCTTGCCAGTGTATAGGTGGAAGCATGTTACATCTTTCAAAACATGTAATTTTTTAAATTTTCTCAAATATATGGTAGGCGTCGTTGAAAACTTTTTAATTTTGAAAGGACTATGTATTAACAAATAAATCACCGCTTTATATTATATATTTTTAAATCCCAAGTAACGATGAGTTTTATGTACTCGTTTTTTTGTATAAAAATATTCAATCTAGTGTACATGAATCACGTATGAGCATGCTACATGTCATGCATTTGCATTTTTGTGACAGCATAAAAGTTTTGATGTCCCACGATATTAATTTTTGTGTTTAAGTGAACCGCGTCTATTTCTTTTTTGAAAGTGCGTTTGCTCCACTTTAATTGATGTTACAGTTGAGACAAAGAAAGAATTTTACTCCAGCGAAGCAGAGAGAGAGAAATGCTAATTAAAATTTTATTTCAAGTGCAGTGGGAATAAAAATGCTTTAATGCTCTTAAATAACTCGGTCGGTGCTTTCGCATTAATCATAACAGTAATTTATTACTTTTTTTGTAAAAAAAAGAAAAGACTAAAAATAATCGTCATTTTTAATTGAACTGCATGAAGTTCCTAGCTTGACTAAGATGGGAAAGTTAATTAAATTAAGTCTTTTTGAGCGGAAAATATGTAAAAAAACAGCTGACATATTTCGAAATTCCTACGACTGCTTTCTATGAATGTATACAATTAAAAATCGTCTCGCGCAAGAAAAGCATAAATTGTTGGCATATTTAATTATGTGCATATTTAATTTTAGTCAAACGTCACACTATGTATGCATTTCTCCTTGAAACACAAGTGATATATTACTTTTAATGCAAACATTTCATTAAATTCTGAGAACACCGGTTCTTTGATTTCAAAAATATTTGAACAGTAAAGTGATTATTTATGAGCAGAAGGTTTTATTTCCCTAAAATTAACGGAAGTGTATAATTATTTAAAACAAAAATAGTATTGTTAACGTAGAATTTTGTTTCTATGCAACAGAAATAAAATAGAAAGGCAATAAAATACTATTCTATATATTTGTGATGTTAATATTATGAACCTACTATGTATGCAATTCTCTACGTTTATTATTATAGATCGAGAAATGCATTACTTTTATTTCAATTGATTTATTAAATTCTGAGAACATGATTTTTGATATTAAAAATATTTGTGTTTTAATGTAAATGTTTTTGAGTAATACATGAAAAAGTTTTATTTAATGAAGTCAGGAGATAAGTATACTAGAAGTGTAAGCAATTTAAATCGAATGGATTATTCCTTAGGCGGAATTTTATTTTTATTCAAAAGAAAGTAGTAAAATATTATTCTATAAAATGAAAGGGAATTAATAAAGTACTACTATTGGTTGGTACTACTTATTAAGACATTCAATGCTTCTAATACATCCTATATAAACAATGACTACAAAAATTCAAATAAATCTTTATAATTTTTAAATAACGAAGAATAGTTCTAAACCAGCAGTGTTCTTAATATTCCGTCAAACAGAAAAAAACAGTATCAGACAGAAACACAACATATAATACTTGGCATAAAATGTATGTCTTGTAACATTTTTTTATCATGGGATGAGTTTTGCCATTTCATTCCCGTGAGAAAAGAATGTATGTTATTGGATAAGTATATAATAACATCGTCACTGACGCAGTATTGTGGATAGTTATGTTGCATTCACTTAGTGATTTCTACTAATGAGAACAACCTGCTACTCAAATCTGATAGCAGATAATTGTATATCATGTGTAATGAGACAGGAAATTTGCGAATGTCTGTGCGAATTTCACAGGTATAAACAATACAGATTGAATACGAACTCTTCCATGAGTTGTTCCATCGTGATGGGTGATCGACTACGAGCTGAGAAATGTCTACTCCAATGAGAAGTGAGGAAGGCTGATCCCTCCCCCCACTTTTGATGGATTTTGTTAAAAGGAAACTTTTGGGGAAGAAGAGAGATAGTTCTGTCACCAGCCAACCAGAAGAGTTGTTTTTCATTTTTTTCTCAGAAGTGTCTGAATAAGTGGTAGATTCCACCTGTTTCCTAAGTGAGAGCTTTGTTGTTTAATTTATTATGCCCTGTTATAGTTAAGGTCTGCCGCAGACCAGATGTTTTAGAATCGTCGTAGACTTGAGGACTCGGAGTGAACTGTACTTGTGTATCTAATTTATATTCTTAATTTTAATTTTTTTTTTGCAAATAGAGCTCTGTGTATATATATATATATATATATAGTATTTAAAGTGTTCCCAAGAAACTGAAAGTGGCTCCCTTCTTTAAGCCGTTATAAAAGTACACATTAGATTATGAGGTACTTTAAAACTTGGAGATCATTCTTCTTCATTTCTCCCCTTTAGTTTTTTCCATTTAATGAGAGAGTTAGAAAGCTTTATTAAAAGAAATTATTACAGACCTCAATCTAATGTAGTGTTAATTTTTTTACGACCAGTATAAAGGGCTAAAACTTCGAAGCAAAAATATTCAATATAACATACATTTACATTTGTTTTACAATTATCCTTTGAGTGTAAAAATATCGCATATCCATTAGCTTTGTGGCACCGAGCTACAGAACGCTAGACACTCAGTCATTCAGGTCCTTGTTATGCCTTTATTCAGTATTGTTTTATTTATTTCCAAAATGAAACCGGAAAATCAGTTAGTCATTTATAAATTGACGATTATATATATATATGAAATTCAATATTGTTTGAGTGAACATAATTCTGTTAAGAAACGATGTGCAATAAATCTACATAAACACATGCCACTCAACGCAGAGCTGGACATAAACCTATAAAATCCCTTTCACTGCTAACGTTTTCCTCTACGTTCGTCTTCCTTCCACTTCATTTCACTTCGGAACAAAGACGGAAGGCGGGCGATTTGCAATAAATCCCCGGCTGCCACCTCCACGATAATAATCCCGGACAACGGGGGTGTTCAATGAAACCCGCGTATCAGCATTTACGAGATGTAATTAAGGATCCGTGCGAATGGAGACGAAAATCGCAGCGGGCAGTTATTTCGCGATCAATTAATTCGCGCTCTGCCTCGGAGTTCAATTGTCCGACGAGTGGTGGGTCCAAAGGAGTAAAAAGAGAAATGCGATTGTAGGAGGTAGGGCTGCCTTTGAAGGTGGATTGAAATGAGAACCATTGTCATGCAATGGAATAGAATAAATTCCAGCGGAATTTGATTCGTGGAAAGGGATGGTGCCTATATTCTTTTGCTTTCTTTCGAAATGATTTGATACATTGCTTTAGTCTTGGTGATTGAAACAGCATGGACTTTAATGGGTATATATCCTGTTGGTGGGGATAATAAAAATTATTGGTGAGATTTCTTGATGTAATTGAATTTTCTACGGAAATGCGAATTTGATACATTGCCTGGTCGTAGTGATCCGAAACAACGTGGATTTTAATGTGTATGTATTCGTAAATAGATAACAAAAAAAATATTGGTTTTGATGTTGTTTTTAGTCGTCTTCTATCCATATATGTGGGCTGATGTATTGTTTTAGTCTAAGTGATCAGAAATAGCTTGGAATTTAATGGGTATATATCCTATGGGAGTGGCTAATAAAAATTATTGGTGAGATTTCTTGATGAAATTGAATTTTATACGAAAATGCGGATTTGAATCATTGCTTTAATCTTAGTTATCCCAAGCTGCAGAATTTAATAATCTGGCCAAACTAAAATGATTCTTATCTAAATCCAGTAAAATAACCAATTACGACTTATTCAAACTATTACAGAAAAGAGGCCTCAATCGTCTGATGCGATGACTGAGATTCATTCTGACATGAAAGTAATTTTAAGCACTTTACTTGATGATCAATATAAATTCCTTTTATAACTAAATATATTGAAAGCATTTGCTTATTTTACTGCTACTGTATATTGAATTTAATAATCTAGTCAGATTAAAATGATTCTTACCTAATCCTAGCATAACAACCAATTTCCAAAACGAGTTATTTGAAACTATTATAAAGAAATAGACCAGTCTAATGCAGTAATTGAGATTCATTCTGGCATGAAGGTGATCTTAAGCACTTTACTTGATGATCAATATAAATTCCTTTCTACAACAAAATATATTGAATGAATTTGTTTATTTCATTGCTACCAAATGACGAACTTAATCTGTTCAGATTAAACATTCTTTATCTAATCTCAAACAAAATGTCTAATTTCCAAGCCAACTCACCCGAAACTCTAATAAAAGTGGGCTATGAATCCCCTGAAGCAACGAATTCGACTCTGAGATTCTCATTAGAGCATCCATGATGCCGCACAGAAAAAGGCGTTTCCCGACGGCCATTGTGCAGCCGTGAGGGATAATCCTCCACTTGCGGATGGTTAATCGGAGCGATTTCCTGTCTCGTAAGAAAAGGGGCAATGAATTATAACTATTCAATTCTATTTTATGTGATTAGATTCAAATCTTTAATATATATAGAGAGAGTTTAAAGATCAGAATTTAATCATATAATTATTATATATTTGATTATAATAATATAATAATTTGATTGAGGGCCTGATGACCGAGTGGCTAGCGCTCTGACGCTCGGTACAACAAGTTTCGGGTTGAAGTCCCGGCAGTGCCATAGATGCTTATAGTGGTTTGCGGGGTTTTGTTATTCCGCGTCCATAGCTTATCTTCAAGCTATACGTACCTCCTGGTGATGGTAAGTGAGTAACGTTGGTGCGGCGCTTGCCTTAAAGCATCCAAAACAATTGTCTAAATGTTTGCCAGCTGCATTAGAAAAATAATAATAATTTGATTGATGATTTAATATTATATTTTGATTATAATTATATATTTGATTAAATTCAAATCTTTAATTTTATATATATATATATATATATATATATATATATATATAGAAAAGAGAGAGATTGCATATTTGAATTCAATCACATAAAATAGAATTGATAGTTAAAAGACGTAATAAAAAATAGATTAGAATTATTAGTTAAATAGAACTGATAATAAAATATAATTGATAATCAAAAACGCAATAAAATATCTAGTTTAATGAAATATTCATAAATTTCGTGATAAAACCTTAATTCTACATTCAAATAAAGGGGCCTGATGGCGGAGAGGGTATCGCTCTGGCGCTCAGTACCACAGGTTGCGCGTTCGAGTCCTGGCGGTGCTGTGGATGTTGGTAGTGGTTCGGAATCCACTTTAAACCGTAGGTCCCGGTCTCATAGGATTATAGTGTTGTGGGGTAGTGTTACCCGCGTCCGTAGCGTATCTTCAAGCGGCACGTGCCCCCTGTGTAGATCTAAATGAGTAACAGTGGTGCAGACCTTGATTATGGCAAAAAAATTAACTGTCTGTATTGCCAGCTGCATTAGAGCAACAACATTCAAATAAAATATGACATGCGGAAGTATTTAAAGATGTAATGAAATGAAAAAATGATGTATGAAATGATGAGGAAATGTAATGAAAAAACACTACACAGCGATTAAATTTAAAACTAAAATAAATATCATAAAACAAATAAATTGATAATTTAAATTTTTGTTTGATGATTAATCCAAATTTCTTTCCATAACAAAATTTATTGAATGTATTTTCTTATTTTAATGCTACTATATACTGAACTTAATAATCAGGTCAAATTGAAACGATTCTAATCTATATCCATGTAAAATAACCAATTTCCAAGACGACTTATTCGAAACTATAACAGAGAAATAGGCCTCAATAGTCTAATGCGATGATTGAGATTCATTCTGACATGAATGATAATTTTAAGCCCTTTACTTGATGAATAATATTAATTCCTTTCGACAACAAAATATATTGAATGCATGTGTTTATTTCCTTGCTACCAAATGACGAACTTAATAATCTGGTGAGATTAAACATTCTTTATCTAATCTCAAGCAAAATATATAATTGCAAAGACGAACTCAGCCGAAACTCTAATGGAGAAGTGGGCTCTTAATCCCTTGAAGCAACGAATTCGATTCTGAGATTCTCATTAGAGCATCCGTGATGCCGCACAGAAAGGCGTTTCCTGACGGCCATTGTGCAGCCGTGAGGGGGACAAACCTGCACTAACGGAGGGTTAATCGGAGCGATTTGTACCAAAGGGCAATGAATTATAACTATTCAATTCTATTTTATGTGATTAAATTCAAATCTTATATAATCTTCTATAATATAATAGAGATAGCAATCTTAATAATATAAAAGAGAGATAGAGCTTAAAGATTTGAATTTAATCATATGATTTAGATATTTGATTAAAATAATATAATAATTTGATTGATAACTTTGATTGATGATTTAAAATAATATTTTGCTTATAACAATTTGATTATATTAATTATTATTATATATTTGATTAAATTAAAATATTATATATATAATATATATATATACACAGAGAGAAAGAGAGAGAGAGAGAGAGAGAGAGAGATATTAGAGAGATTAAAGATATGAATTTAATTATATGAAATAGAATTGATAGCTAAAAGACGTAATAAAAATAGAAAAGATTTCGTAGTTAAATAGAACTGATAATAAAATAGAATTAATAACTAAAAAAACGTAATAAATATATCTAGTCTAATCAAATATTCATAAATTTTGAGATAAACCCTTAATTCTACATTGGAATAAAAGGGGGCCTGATGGTCGCGTCGCTAACGCTCTGGCGGACGCAACACAGGTTTCGGATTAGAGTCCTGGCGGTGACATGGAGGTTTGTAGTGATTCGAAATCCACTTTAAACCGTTGGTCCCGGTCTCATATGATCACAGAGCGTTGTGAGGGTAGTACTACTCGCGTCAGTAAAGTATCTTCAAGCTACACAAGCCCTTGAGTACTGCTCAAATAGTAACAGCTTGATCAATAGCAGCCCTTGCTTATGGCATAAAGATTAACGGTCTATATTGCCAGCTGCATTAGAACAACAACAACATTCAAATAAAATATTACATGCGGAAGTATTTAAAGATGTAATGGCCATGATGACTAAAAAACACTAAACACAGATTAAACTTAAAACTAAAATAAATATCATAAAACAAATGAATTGATAAATTAAATTTTTGATAATTAATCCAAATTTCTTTCCATAACAAAATTTATTGAATGTAGTTGCTTGTTTTGTTGCTACTATATATTGAACTTAATAATCTGGTCATAAAAAAATGATTATTATCCAAATCCAAGCAAAAAAAAAAACAATTTACAAGACGACTTATTCGAAACTATTATTGAGAAATAGGCCTCAACGGTCTAATGCGATGATTGAGATTCATTCTGACATGAATGATAATTTTAAGCCCTTTACTTGATGAATAATATTAATTCCTTTCTACAACAAAATATATTGAATGCATTTGTTTATTTCATTGCTACCAAATGATTAACTTAATAATCTGGTGAGATTAAACATTCTTTATCTAATCTCAAGCAAAATATATAATTGCAAAGACGAACTCAGCCGAAACTCTAATGGAGAAGTGGGCTCTTAATCCCTTGAAGCAACGAATTCGATTCATTGCGACTCCGAGATTCTCATTAGAGCATCCGTGATGCCGCAGAGAAAGGCGTTTCCTGACGGCCATTGTGCAGTCTTGAGAGGGACAAACCTGCACTTACGGAGGGTTAATCGGAGCGATTTGTACCAAAGGGGCAATGAATTATAACTATTCAATTATATTTTATGTGATTCGATTCAAATCTCTAATATATTATCCGTATATATATATATATATATATATATATATATATATATAATCTGAATTTTCTACAGATATTTGTAGTTCTTATAACATAAATATTATATTAATGATTTTTAAGATATTTAGTAAGTCAAACAACAACGTTTGGAAATTTGTTTTATTTTAATGTTCCAAATCAGTTAATAAATAATAAACTATTTAATACAATAGTTATCTGATTGAACAGATAATGTTGTAGGAATTTAAGTTTATGTTTTCGAAATTCGGCAAATGTATATATATAAGGTTTGTAAATAAAAATTGTAAAATGTTTGCAAGTTATGCATAATGTTCTTTATTCACAGAGATTTACATTAAATGAAACTTAACAATATAAATTAGATACAAAAGTGCAGTTCACTCCAAGTTCGGAGATTTTGAGGGTTGTGGAGTCTACGCCGAATCTAAACACCTGGACAGCGGCGGATCTTAACTATCACATGAGGCCACAACGGTTCACTTTGAAAATAGGCGGAATCTGTGGCCTATTCAGTCGCTTCAGAGGAGAAAATGAAAAAAACAACACTTCTGGTCGACTCGTTGCAGAACTCTCTCTCTCTTTTTCACCAAAAATCTCCTTTTAAGACAAATCGTCAAGGGGGAGCAGTTTCCCTCACTTCTCATTGGAGCAGACATTTCTCAGCTCATGGTCTATTACCCATCAAGACGGGAACAATTCATGGTATAGTTCATATTCAATCTGTAGTAGATTCGATCTGTGAGGGTCGAACAGGCTCATTAGTATAAAACACTAATTTCTTGTAATATAACTACCCACCATAATGCTCATCTGCTGAAACTTTGAGTAATAGATTTATTACATATTTTTCAAATAACGTGCATTCCTCTCTTTGAGAATAAATGCTGAAATTCTTCTAAAGGAAAAAAAAATGCTATAATTCCTTTAATTTATGCTCGAACCAGGTAGTGATCAGGAGACTTTTTGGGATGGCTTTTCAATGTAAATAATCTGCATTTCCGTTTCGTATGGGATAAATATGAAAATGTTCCCACGGTAGCATGGTTCTCAGTGTTAGACGCTTACGCACGTTGTCATTTTCATGGTGTTAGCACTGATGAGTGTCTAGTAAAGCATTGAGTTGAAAGATGTAATGAAATCGATTCTGGAATTTTTCTTATCCAGGTCCACTGAAAGAGATTACGGTATGCTCCCTGAAAAAAGTATCATCCTTTTTTAGGGATGAACATGAGAGTAATTTTTTCTTCTTTCTCAAGTATAGGTTGGGGATAAAATAACTTTCTAGGTTTTTGAAGCATCTGAAAATAAAAATAAAGGGTATAATGAATCAAATTTTTATATACTGATTGTCAAAGACACGGAGAGATGAATTTCGATAAAAAAAAAGTTTAGTACCAAAAGTCATCGACTTCAGAGATTTTGGCACAGTCGAAACTAAAAGTGGGTGTCAATAATTGCATTCAATTCCTCTAAAATGGATTCCTGAAAATTTCATTAATGCACGTGTATTAAAAAAATACATATGCAGAAACGATATCCAGTGGGATATTCATAGAAAATAATCATTTATTAATGAACATTATTAGTTCCCTGGACCACGCTCGACATTTTTAATGTGCTGACCTTGCCTTTGTACATTGTATCCGTGGTATGAAGGTCACCTATGAGTGTAAGCGGCCATTTTGGATATTTGTAACAGCCCGTCTTCTGTTCTCATTAAAGAACAACATGTTTGTATAGTCATCAACTTACACAGCTGATTTAATATACGAGTTATACCTAGATTGTGCTCAATTCCTAAAAGGAACGTGACAGAATCTTCTAAATCTTTTTAATCATCGACATTTTGTACTAAATTCAATTTTCGAAATTTAACTTCCCATGCCTTCTGCAATCTATATAAGAAATTTGACTTTCTCGTAATGCACAGCAAAAGCAATAATTAGGTTCGAGTACCGGTGGTGCCGTGGACGTCTATAGTGGTTAGGAATCCTCTTTAAACTGAAGGTCATGGTCTAACATGAACGTAGGGAGTAGGGTTGACAATCCTACCCTGTAAAAAGTCAGCTTCACGGAGCCAATTCAGACTTCTACCACAGAGTGCTCCATCGCAACAGAACCCCCTCCCCCTTCTATGAGACAACACTGGTTCATAGGTCTAGCTGTCTACCAAGTGGATAAGAAACAACAACAGGAATACAAATTTTCCCATCTTATCGCCTATGTACATCATAGTATACAACAACAACAATAATACAGGTTTTCCCATTTTATAGGCCATATATATCGCAATGTACAACAACAAAAATAAAGTTTTCCATCTCACGATTATATCTTGCGGTTTATGTAAGTAATACATGAATGTACATCAACAGTAACAAATCTAGTCATATTATTGGTGCTTAATTGCATGGTTATGTAAATAGAACAAACACGATTCTACAACAAAAACAAATAAAAAGTTAGCTGCCTTATATACATACAGATATCGATCAATTTATCAATATACAGTACAAAACTTCTTTTTATGGTTTAAAATGTATTTTATTACAACGTTTAAAAAAAGTAATATTTTAAGAGCGCGTTTCCAAGTATGTTCATGACAAGCATTTTCACTTTATTGAACTCAACAGAAACTCAAAATAAGATTTTTTTCTAGTTTTCGAAACACCAGTGGCTTTTAAGACTACATTAATCCTTTTTGTATGCATGTGTGTGCCTAGTGGATAAAAAATATCGAATTCATTTAAACATGTTTTTTGAAGCCGAGTTGGTTTTGCAGCAGATACGAAGTTCTTTCATTTTATTCTTCTTTGGAAAGAAGAAACAAGAACGAAATGGAAATGAAGGGGTTCATCTTTCGCAATGCTCACTGCTATCCGATGCTTTTGATTGCTTTTATGTGGGTTATCGTTTCGAGAACTTTTATACAGTCGGCTTTGAAAGGAGATCTTTCTTTCCTGGCATAAATGCTTTTAGGTGGTTTTTATCGGGAAGTTGATGAATAAGTTTTCGGTTAAAGTTTTTGGGACAAAATAATTTTATAAAAACTGAAATCTGCTCTGCAAATTTCTACTTATGCGTGAACATTTGAGAACGGAGGAATAAACTCAGGAATATGCGTGTGAGAGATATATGATATATAAGAGATATGTATAATATGTAAGAGATATATGAAGCAATTGGTTGGAATACTATATAAGAATGGCCAAATTTAATAGCAAGATGAATATAGCAATGTTGAATAGATCAAGAACTTCATGAATAATGAATTGTTCAAGAATCTCTAAAAGAATATACAAAAAGTAAGAAAATTGTCGTCGTAAACTAAGAATGAAGTATTCAAATTCTACGGAAACGTTATCACATTCAATAGCCAAAAAAATATATAAAAATTTCAAAATTCTAGTTATAAATGAAGAATGAAGCATTGAAAATTCTACAAGAAACGTTATCACATACAATACCCAAAAGAATATATTAAAAATTAAAAATTCTTGGCATAAATGAAGAATGAAGTATTAAAAATTCTAAAAGAATCACTATCACATTCAATAGCTAAGAAAATATATCAAATTTTGAAAATTCTAGGCATAAATGGAGAATGAAGTATTCCAAATACAATAAGAAGCTCTATACAGCTCAATAGCCACCGGAAAATGCCAAACGGGATAAATATGAAACTTCAAGAAAAAGGAATTGATCACAGTATTACGAGTATTTATAGGCATTGGAAATGCAAATGTTTAAAATCCCAAGCCAAAACATGAAAAGTGATTCAAAAACATACTGTAAAACATATCAAACAAAAACAAAATTCTCCAGAAAATTCCATAAGACTAACATTATTCATGAAGCATTTCAAGAGTTAAGGGGCCCAAAGTATTATTTTCCGCCAAAATTTAGAATGGAGTTTTATTTGCTTGGCCCTCATTTTCAGATAACGTCACGGACCCTTAACCAGGACAACATCATGTTCACACATGATAAATATATAACACACGTTTCGATATAATTACGTCGCTAAATTTTTTAAACTTGGATCCCATCATCTCCAGTACGAAAAACATGATTTATAATATCCTGAGGTCACGTATTCCTTAATAAAGCAATCCTCAAGATGTTATGGTTAATTTTGTTTTGAGGTTTTGTAAATATTTGTTTTTGTGTTTTGCTGATTTAGTTTGGCTTTTACTGATTTTCTGGATGGCTTGTGTCTGGATGGCCCTGTGTTTTTTATCTAAATGTCTCCTCTTTTGACATTCCAATGCCGTTTACACTTCTGTTGTCTTATTATTTTCAGTTTTGTTGTTGCAGCATATGGGCACTTCGGATATTGAACTATTTTTTTTGAGACGTCTAAATGGGAGGATCTTGAAAACTTTTATCCAGTTTGAGTCTTATTGATTTTCTCGATGATTTGTGTCACAACTTGTTATTGCATATTTTGTCTAAATGTCTCCTATTTTAATCTTCCATGCCGTTTAAGACGTTCACACTTTTGATGCGTTTATGTCTAACTATTTTCTGTTTCGTTATTGCAGCTTATGAGCACTTCAAGATAATTAGTTCAAAGATAGTATAGCAAAGATAGTTCAGCAGACCTTGAACTATTTTTTTGAGGCATCTAAATATGAGACACTTGAAAGTTTTTGTCTAGTGAATATTATTATGATGCGTTATATAATTTGATGGTGTTTCTGTAAAACACATGTTAATTTACATCAGAAGAATACTGCTGTGGCTTTTGCCATGAAAAATGGTCAGATTTCTAGGTCCTCCTAAACAGCTCTGGAAAATGTGAACAGGAAGTATTTCAAACATAACAGATTTTTTTTGTGTATTAATATGGTGAATTCTTTGTATATAAATATCATAAATTTTTTCATATATAATTAAAAATGTTAACACTTAGTGTACTAATTTTTTCACTTAATTTACTATGCGTTTATTTGGTTTGAGGTTGAAAACATCGAAAAAGTTGTCGCTATTTATTTTTCATCAAACAAAATCTTATTTTGTGCCTTTGGCCATCTGGTAACATAAAAACTTCATCTGTAGTTTTAATTAGTCTTTAAAAAATTCGTCTGAAATTAAAATGTTACATTTTTAAATTTATGTGATTGTGTATTTAACGTTTATTGAACGTGATTTAACGTATCCAACATTTTGCTTTACTCTTAATTCTACCATATTGTAGGACTGCCAACTCGATGAAACCAGCTAGGGTACAACGAGACCAGATGTTCGAATTAACTGGCGGTATTGTTGTTGTCCCTACTTTCACAAACGAGGCGACTTGATGGCGATTGTGAAAATGTGTTATAATATATCTTGAATTTATAGTAACGCTGCTTAGTGGGAGTTTTTCCAGTTTTCTACCATACAACGCACAATTGCGAGGACCTTAAAATTAATCTCTTACAACAATGCCCTCATCTCTAAACCCTTTATTAGGCTGTTTGTGAAATGCATGATGCCCACCGATGTTCTACGTGATGCCCACTTACATATACAGAGTTGAGGTATGGCGATAAAAAAAAAAAAAGACAATAGGACTGCCTAGTAATATTTTTCTGTTTTTCAATTTTTACTTATGACTTGCTTATGAACGGGCCTTATACTTAAAACTTTTTTTAGTAAAGAAAGCTATAAACTTTGTTTTTAAAAGTAAAGAAAGTATAAAATTTGTTTTTATTGTCGTTTCTTTTCCCTTTCCATTTTGGATATTGGAATAGTTTCAATTTTAAATCCATTTAAAGAGCACAATGCTTTTATAAAAACTCTGCCAAATTGGTCACCCGCTTTCAGTGGGGAATTGGCTTATGGTTGTTCTTCTTCCACGTGAGTTTCTTAAAGGTCAGGGGTGTTTTGCTTCTTTTTTCATTCTGACCGTTTCATTTTTAATAAAATAACCAAGAAAATAAAATTATTTATTTTTCAAATCATCTAAAAAAATTGTAACTCTTCCAATATCTGGAATTAAAAAAAATACAAATTCAGAACTTCATAATTAATTTCTTTCCAAACTATCCATATTGTATAAAACCATTGACAATCAGGATTTTGTAAGAAGTTAAAGGGCAGTTTGATAGCCAATTGGCTAGCTCTCTGATTTTGATACAACAGACTTCAGGTTCCAATCTTGGTGGTGGCATGGATATTTGTGAGTGGTTCGAAATTCACATTAAACTGTAGATCCCAATATAATCAGCCTAAAATATGCACAAAATAACCATAGAGTGACAAACCAAATTATGAAGTTAAAGCGTCAGAATTCTGGTCGAAAATTTATTTCTTTAAAAGTCGATGATTTAAAAAATTCTTAAACTACAGCGATGTCTAGATTTCGGTCAGGTCACTAATAGATTTCAGTTACTTCTAGTATTCATTTGTCTACTTATAGTATTTCAGTGTTTTTAAGCCTTATAAAGTTCAAAGAAGTAAAAATAAAAAAACAATAATATAAGAAAATGAATAAATTTTAAGTCATTTATTACAAAACTGTATACAAATTGTCTATTCCGATATATAAAATAGAAAAAAAAAAAAGAAACAAAAATAGTCAATTCTCAACCTGATAATTTTTCAGACCACATATACTACATAAAACCCTTAACATTCAGCTTGTTCAGAAGTGATAATTCTAGCCTGAAATTCATTGTGCTTGAACGTCGAGCGGCCTGATGGCCGACTGGCTAGCATTCTGGCCGTTGACACTGAAGGCTTCAGGTTCGAATCCTGGCGTTGGCATGGATGCTTATTGGCGGTTCGGAATCGACTTTAAACTGTAAGTCCCGGTCTGTTTAGCATAAAGTGTGCACAAGATGACCGTGGAGTGACAAACCAAACATTGAACGTCGAATAGTCGACAAACGTCGAAGACAGCACGACAAAATTGGTCTACCCGCTTTTAGTGGGGAACATGCTGTTCTTCTTCCACGTGAGTTTCTTAAAGGTTTCGTTTAAGTCGTTGATGAGAATAATAATAATAATAACAACATGTGCAGCTTTGATTCGTTAGGGACAAAGATGCATTGAAGAAAAATAAAGTATTTTATTTACAGAAGTATTTTGAACGTCCGTTATTTTTCTCCCTAGCGCGCATGCTCATATGAGATTGCATGCGTATAATATAGTTAACGGACGTTACAGTATTATTAGTTTCTTAACTAGAGAGATTAGATAAAAGAAGTTATTTAGAAACTCAATTCACGGAGATAATGTTAGTTTCAAATCACGATTACCCTCATACTTTTAGTTCATCATTTTAAAACGCTGTATGAATTTAAACGCTGGTTTGTGTTTCTCTGTGGTCATTTTGTGCACGCTTTAGGCTAATTAGACCGGGATCTACAGTTTAACGTGGATTCTGAACTACAATACAAACATTCATGCCACCGCCAGAATTCGAACCTGAAGCCTGTGGTACCAAAGGCCGGAGAGCTAGCCAATCGGTTCTCAGACCACGAAAGAAGGAGGATACAATTTATAAATACACGCAAGCTTGCAAATGCTTATATATTGCAAAATAGGCATTTTTTATAATTAAGTCAAATAATGATGGAGTTGGACGACGTATGTCTTAAAAGTGGAAACGTAACAACAATAACGTAATTTTTATTTAAACGACCTTATAGATGGTCGCATTATTATTATTACTACAATAGTCAGGCCATTCCCTCTGAGCCCTGTGACGTCGAAGAAATTACCCTCCCCACTCTAGTTATTTCTTTTTCTTACTATAAGCAGCCTAACCTCAAATCTAGAAATCCCGATTACATTAGCGCGACGCATTGTGAGTGGTCTGCAAAAAAAAAAAATACCACTGTCGAAAGTTAATTTCTTTTTTTCTTTTTTTTTACTTCTGGATACCGGATTAGCTACTATTTTTAGATATCTTCGTAATTTACAGTTCTCAATATTTGATTAGAATTTTTTTTTTTTTTTACACCAGGGAGTCCCAAAAAGATACCCCCCTTTTTTTTTCCTGTATCAGACTGTAACGATATTTGCCATAAGAACTCTAGCAACCCAATAAAATTTAGCCTTGGTAAAGTTGTCAGATTTATAAGTCATAAAAACCAAGTGCAGTACATGTTGTCAAATGTAATAAGTCCGTGGATTTACCTGACGAGCACAGAGGACAGACATCATTAGTAACTACCCCACGGAGGCACGTGTAGCTTGAAGTATGCTATGGACGCGAGTAACACTACGCCCCAGAAAAAGTAAACCTGAAACACATCTTATTCTTGAAGAGACACGAAGTGTTAATTTAATTAATTAATGCGAATTGAAACGTTGTGGCCATTGAATTCGTTAAAATAATGTTAATTATATATACTGATCAAATTTCTGATAAGCCTTCTAACTTATTACTCATTAGAAATACTTCAATATTATTAGATGTGCTTATTACTTGCATACACTGTTTAGTCAATTTATTGTTAAAATTGCTGGCCTTAAATTATCAATATAGGATCTGGTAGCCGAGTGGCTAGCGCTCTGGCTCTTGGTGACGCAGGTTTCGGGTTCGAGTCCCGGAGGTGCTGTGTATATTTGTAGTGGTTCGGAATCCACTTTAAACTGTAGGTCCCGGTCTGTTTAGTCTAAAGTGTGCATAAGATGACCGTAGAATGAAAAACAAAACCACGTCCGTAGCTTATCTTCAAGTTACACAGTCTCTTGGGTAATGCTAAATGAGTAACGTAGATGCAGCCCTTATGGCGTAAAGATCACAGTCTAAGTACATCCCAGCTGCATTAGAAAAAAAAAGTTATCAATGAGTAAAAATAGCTTCTGAAATACTTTTCTATCTACCATCATCATTCATAGAAATTTTGGAATTTTTTTGTTCTACTGCAGCTGGCAAACACTTAAACAATTGTCTTTGATGCCTTAAGGCAAACTCTGCACCGACGTTACTCACTTACTACCCAGGAGTTGCGTGTAGCTTGAAGATAGGCTACGGACGCGGAGTAACAATACCCCCGCAAAGCTACTGTTAGATCTGGACCTACTGTTTAAAGTGGATTCCGAACCACTACAAACATCCATGGCACCGCCAGGCTCGAACCCGAAATCTGTGGTACCGAGCACCAGAACGCTAGCCACTCGGCCATTCAGGCACAGAAACTTTAGAATTAGCATTGCTTATTGAAGCAATAGACAGAAAAAAAGAATCACGAATGTCAATGCTCTCCTATCGGACTCTCTTTACGAATCATAAAAAAAAACCCAACCAAAAAGGTGAAAGATATTTTTGTAAAGGTAAAACATTTCTCTCTAATCGAAACGAGTAATCATAAGTGGTAACAAATAACACAAATAAACCCTCGCGACACTAACTCCAAATTTTTTAAAGACGCTTCGCGTAATGCAGGCTTCTCTATTTCAAGCTATTTGCATATATTGCAACATGCGCATTTTATTTTATCAAGTCGAATAATGGTGGAATCGAACGATGTATGTCTTAAAACTGAATCAACATAATTTTTATTTAAGCAATGACCTGAATAAAACAGTTGACCTTCCTTGTAAACGATCACACTGTTATGGGCTTTCAATGATCAAATCATTCCCACTATCACCTCTGACGTCGGGGGAAATTACCCTCCCAACTCACACGCTTTCTTTTCTAATTATAAGCAGCCTGATCTGAACCTGGAAATCCATATTACATTAGCGCGACGCAATGTGAGTGGTCTGCCAAGAAAATACTACTGTCGAAATTTAATTTATTTTTGCACTTTTTAAACTTCTGGATATCGAATTTGTTACTATTTTTAGATATCTTCGTAATTTGTTTTCAATATATATAATTTTTCGTAATTTACTAATTCAATTTTTTTTTTTTTTTTTGAAACCAGGGAGATCTCAGAAAAATATACCCTTTTTTTTCCTACATCAGACTGTGGCGAAATCCGCCATAAGAAGCCCAACAAAGATCAATCTTCCACTTCTATCAAAAAACAAAAAAAAAATCTTCAACAAAAGATCTATCTTGCAACTTCTTATGGCGAAATCCACCATAAGAAGCCCCTCTAGTAGCCCAATAAAATTTAGCCTTGGTAAAGTTCTCAGATTTAAAAGTCATAAAATCGAGTACGGCGCATGTTGTCAAATGTAATAAGTCCGTGGCTTCACCTGACGAGCCCATAGGACAGACATCATTAGTAGCTACACCAAGAAGGCACGTGTATCTTGATGCATGCTACGGACGCGAGTAATAATACTCCCCAGAATAAACCTGAAACACGTCTTGCTCTTGAAGAAATACATAGGTGTTATTTTAATTAGTGTGAATTGAAACGTTGTTGCCATTGAACTAGTTAAATTAATGTTAATTACACATACTGATCAAAGTTCTGATGAGCCTTCTATTTAATTACTTAATAGTAGGAACATTTCTATACTGCTTAATGTACGCTATTTAGTCAATAATGTTAAAATTGCTGTCCTTAAGTTATCAGTGGACGAGCGGCTAACGCTCTGGCACTTGGTGCCACAAGTTTCGGGTTCGAGTCCCGGCTTTACCATGGATGTTTGTAGTAGTTCGGAATCCACTAAGCTGTAAGTACCCGGTCTAACATGATCTTAGTGCATTGCGGGGACATTGTTACTCCGCGTCCTTAGCTTACCTTCAAGTTACCCGCATCCCCTGGGTAGTGCTAAGTGAGTAACATAGGTGCAGACCTTATGTCACAAAAAGCTCACGGTCTAATTATTTCCCAGCTACATTAGAAAAAAGAATTTATCAATGAGCAAAAATAATTTAATCTACCATTATTATTCATAAAAACTTTAGAAATAGCATTGCTTATTGAAGCAAGTGACATAAAAAAAAATCAAGAAGGTCAATGTTCTCTTTCGTATCGAACTCACTTTGCGAATCATAAAAAAAGACCAACCAAAAAGGTACAAGACATTTTCTAAAGGTAAGTCATTTCTCTCTAAGCGAAGCGAGTTGTAGTTGGAGTCTCTCCAGTCATAACAAATAACACAAATAAACCCTCGCGACACTAACTCCAGATTTTTTTTTTTTTTAAAGACCATTCGCGTAATCCCATGCTTCTCCATTTCGGGATTTGCTCCTTATCCTACCTTTTCCCATTCCCGAGTACAGGAGTTGCTGCTCGGTTTCCCGACAGATGGCGCCTTTGTACCCCAAACATTGATAGACAAAATCGATGCCTTCTCTCACCGAGTCAGGCCAATGTACCGGTAGGGAGACAGTTACAAACGCTTAACTGCAACTGCTATCCCTCTCCACCCCCACTCTGAACGACTTCTTTACAAACTCACGAAAAAGTAAGCGTTTTTCGCGCGTTTTACGCGTTGTTCGTCTCTTTTGCATCGGACTGTCCTGAAGAATCTTCAGAAAAAGACCGACCAAAAATCTGCAAGGCATTTTTGCAAAGGTAAGACATTTCGCTCTGAAAGTAGCACATTAAACGTGGTTTCGGACGGGGGTTATATCATTAAGTAAATAGAGAGAACACAAAAAGTGGGGGTGCATGGAAATTTGTAATTTTCTCTCTTCCTTTATTTTTTAATTTTTTTTTTACCAGTTTTATAATTTGTTTCTGTTCCTTTTTTATACTGCTTTTGGTGTTATTCCAAAATCTGCATCCGTTAAAAAATAATTTTTCAATGTGAAAAATTTATGACTTTGAATTTATGACTTATGATATAATTTTTCTTCTGGGCAAATTTAATAATAATTAAAAAAATGTATTTTAAATAGGAAGGAATTGACGAAAAGTTTTTTTTTTTTTTAAGGATTTGATGTAATGTTTCTTTTAAAATTGCTGAAAGATTGCTTTTCTCTAAACAAATTAAACATAGTTTATTTTAGTAGCATGTTAAGTTTTTGATAAATTAGTTGCACGTTTTTATTTCCTATTTGGAATTTATTTTATTATTATGATTCCTAACTTTTTTCAGCTTCTTTACGGTGTTAAAAATTTTGACTTACAAATATTGGCATGCAATCTTTATTCTGCAAATTTAAAAAAAAAAAAAAAAAGGTTTCAAGATGTTAAAAAAAAACTTTTGATGAAAGTTTTTTAAGGATTTGATGTAATGTTTCTTTTAAAAGTGTAGAAAGATTGTCTTTTCTTAAAACAAATCACACACAGCTTATTTCAGCAACATGTTATGTCTCTGATAAATTAGTTGCACGTTTTTATTTCCTTTTTGGTTTTCTTTTATTGTTATGATTCATAACTTTTTCAACTTCATTACGGTGTTAAAAATTTTGACTTACAAATATTGACATGCAATCCTTATTCTGCATATTATAAAAAAAACACACAAAAAAAATGTTTTCAAGATATTAAAACAACTTTGCTATAAAATGTAATTAATTTTTAGCGTTTTTAATTGGACAAGCATTGAAATAAAAATAGTCAATGCAGTTAGACGTAACATAAAAGTTGTTACAATAATTAACATGTAATGCCATTATGTTGTAAATTGTTAGCAAACTTTAGTTTTGTCGGACTTTTTTTGTCATCTTCTTTATAAACATGTCGAATTAGTCATTCTTTTTTTAAATATATATATTTTAAAAATTTATTTAAGTAAAAACCAGATGATCAGAATAGTTTTTAAAACTATTCAGAAATTTTTAAAAATAATAGTATTTCTTTAGTTAAAGATTAAGTTATATATTTGTGTCTTTGATGATAAGAATTTTAAAAATTCTGTTTTATGGAATTTGTTGCCATTGAGATCCTTTGTAATTTTTGTACTAAAAGTCCTAGAATTTGAAATGCCTTAAAACAATTGACATTATTAAAATTTTTAGCATTGATAACATGTGCTATCATCAGGTTTTGCTGTGGTATTAATATATCTGATAGAAATTTACGAAACATTTTCTTGCTTTACAAAATCTATCAAACTGCGTTTGTTTTTAGATAATTTTTGTATAAAAGTGCTATCTGGCTTATAAAAAATAATAAAGAACTGTGACATTACTCATAAAGCGAGAAGGAACATTTAAAAATGATGATAGATTTGAAATGGCAAAAAAGGGATAAATATTAATAATTTTCAATTATTTATTTACGAAAACTGTTACTAACTATAGAACGATAAGGTACGATTTTTTTACAAGAAAACAAATAATAACTTATTTGTTTTCTTGTAAAAATTTTATGCTGGTAAAATCAGACTTTTAATAAGAACAAAACGTTTTCCGAGCGAGTTAAAATTACTTTTTAGAAATAAATATTACATGAGAAAGAATACATATATCATGTTTTGTGTACAATATTTATTTCTCAAGATGATTGGAAAAGATGTCAGGATGATTGGAAAAGATCATGTTTTAAATTGTATTATTGTTATAGATGAATTTATTCATATTTTCTGCTTTGTAAGAGATGGGAAAAACTGGTTTATTGAATATTTCTATGCATCTATCTTTATTTCTCTTTGAATATTTTTTTATTGAATTTAAATCTATATTGACTTTAACAGTAAATCTGATTCAATTTTCAATACTAATGAAAGTACACCGACTAAATAAAAATAATAAAATATAAAAATAATATTGTTGTTTTCAAACGATGAGCAGATGATCTCAGATCCTTTTCTATAACGTTAGATAAATAGACGTTTCAGCGTTACTTAGGAAACATAGTATTCTATAAATGCGGGAGATCCTTTTGCCTAAAACCCAAAAAGTAAATTTGTTGTGTTCATTGTGCTAAAAATGATTTGAAGAAAAAATTTGAAATGCCAAAAATAGGGATAAATATTAATAATTTTTAATTGTTTATTTTCTAATATTGTTACTAAATTAATAGGAGCAATGCGGTTATTATTTGCTTTCTTGTAAAAAGTTTTTCAATACTGGTGAAACACACTATACTAGTAAAATCTGACTTTTAATAAGAACAACATGTTTTTAGAGAGTTACAATTACTTTTTAGGAATAAATATTATATGAAAAGAATTCATTTATCATGTTTTGTATAGATTATTTAATTCTCAAGATACTCAGATAAAAGAAGTATTTATATGTTGCATTATTATTATAAGTGAATGTATTCATATTTTCTTCTTTGTAAGAGCAATAGAAAAAATTGGTTTATTGAATATTACCATGTATTTATCATTATTTATCTTTGAATATTTTATCGAATTTAAATCTTCTGATCTTTACAGTAAATCAGATTCAATTTTCAATACTAATGAAAAAGTATACCGATTTAATAAAAATAATATTGTTGTTTTCAAACGATGAGCAGTTGATCTTAGATCATTTTCTATAACGTTAGATAAATAGTCGTTTCAGCGTTACTTAGGAAATAATATTGAGAACAATATAATAGGAAACAATATTGAGAACAATACAATAGGAACATATTGAGAACAATACAATAGGAAACAATATTGAGAACATAGTATTTTATATCTACGGGAGTTCCCTTTACCTGAAACAAAAATTAATTTTGTTTTGTTCATAGTGCCAAAAAATTATTTGAAAAAAAAAAAAAGATTTGAAATGCCAAAAATAGGGATAAATATTAATAATTTTCAATTATTTATTTTCTAAAACTGTTACTAAATATAGGAACAATACCGTTATTATTTGTTTTCTGGTAAAAATTTTTTAATACTGATAAAATACACTATACTGGTAAAATCTGACTTTTAATAAGAATAAAATGTTTTCTTTTTTTATATAATAAATATTGATGTGAGTTGAATAATGGACTTTTTTAGGAATAAATATTATATGAGAAAGAATACATTGATCATGTTTTATGTACGTTATTTAATTCACGAGATTGCCTGATGAAAAAGAGTATTTGAATTCACTTTGTCACTAATTTTTTAAATTCTAATTTGCCACTTTTATAATTGATGCTATGAAAACGGATTTGAAATGCCAAAAAATGGATAAATATTAATAATTTTCAATTATTTATTTAAGGAAACTGTTACTAACTATAGAAACAATACGGTTATTATTTGTTTTCTTGTAAAAATGTTTTCATACTGGTAAAATTAGACTTTTAATAAGAACGAAATGTTTTCCGAAACAATTATAATTACTTTTTAGGAATAAATATTATATGAGAAAGAATACATACATAATGTTTTATGTGTGATATTTAATTCTCATAGATGCTCAGTTAAAAAAAAAAAATTTATATTGTATTATTATTATGAGTGAATGTATTAATATTTTATTCTTTGTAAGAGTAATAGAAAAAAATGGTATATTGAATATTTCTATGTATCTATCATTGTTTCTCTTTGAATATTTTATTCAATTTAAATCTATTTTATTTTAACAGTAAATTTGATTCAATTTTCAATACTAATGAAATTATACCGACTAAATTAAAATAAAAATAAAAAATGAATATAATATTTGTTTTCAAACGATGAGCAGTTGATCTTAGATCATTTTCTATAACGTTAGATAAATAGACGTTTCAGCGTTACTTAGGAAACAATATCGAGAACAAAGTATTCTACAGCGGCGGGAGATCCTTTTACCTAAAATCAAAAGTAATATTGTTGTGTTCATAGTGCCAAAAAATGATTTGAAGAAAAATATTTGAAATGCCAAAAACATGGATAAATATTAATCATTTTCAATTATTTATTTATAAAAACTGTTACTAACTCTAAGAGCGATACGGTTATTTTTTTTTTCTTGTAAAAATAGTTTAATACTGGTAAAATCAGACTTTTAATAAGAACAAAATGTTTTCAAGGGAGTTACAATAACTTTTTAGGAATAAATAATTAATATTATGAGAAAGAATACATATATCATGTTTTATGTATTTTATTTAATTCTCAAAATGCTCGGATAAAAAAAAAGAGTATTTAAATTGTATTATTATAATGGATGAATTTATTCATATTTTCTTCTTTCTAAGAGTAATAAAAAAACGGGTTTATTGAATATTTCCATGTAACTATCGTTATTTCTCTATGAATATTTTATTGAATTTAAATCTTCTGATCTTAACAATAAATTTGATTCAATACTCATTACTAACGAAATAAATTTAATCATTGATTTGTTTCTCTGATTATTAAACTGTCAAATTCATGCAATATTTCATGTATATGCAAAATTAAATAATTAGCTTCTAGCTATTTAACATTTTATTTATAATGCTAGTTAAAAGTCGTAAGGAAACATAATACATATCTTGTTGAAGAAAAAAAGTGAACTTGATATTGAAAATTGCTAAATTGATGTGAAACATTGATAAAAAACTTTAAACATGAAAACTTTAACTTTAACTCTTAAAACTTTAAACAGAACGCTATGATTTTGTATATTTTTACGTGCTTTTTTATTTTTTTTATACTATAATGATAATAACTCACAAACAAACAAAAAATATTAACATTAAGTAAATTTAAAAAAAAAGAATTCTAAATCAACAAACTTTTATGAATTTTAATATATTTAAGGAGGGAAAATAACTTTCTCAAAAATAAATGTTTTCTTCTTTGTAAAAGTTATGGAAAAACTGGTTTATAGTATATTTCTATGCATCTATTATTATTTTCTTTAAATATTTTATTGAATTTAAATCTTCTGATCTTTACAGTAAATCGGATTGAATTTTCATTACTAATAAAAAGAAATTCAAGGCTTGATTTTTTTTGCTTCTTCGACAATTAAATTGTCAAAATCATGCAATTCTTAATTTAACAAAATTAAATAATTAAATCTGGCTGTTTTGCATTTTATTGATAATGCATAATTTTAGTTACAAATCGTAAGAAAACGGAATGCATATTTTGATATGAAAATAAAGAGTGAAAATGATATTGAAAATTAATGTGAAACGTTGATAAATGCCTTAAAAATTTAGTCAGAAGGTTGTAATTTTATTTAATTTTACACGCTTCTGTTATTGTATAATGATATTAACTCTCACACAAATAAAAACGAATAACATTTAAATGGATTTAAAAAAATTGTAAATCAACAGACTTTTATGAATTTTTAGTATATTTAAGGAGGAAAAAGAACTTTCTCAAAAAAAAAAATATTATAGTTTCTTCTTTGTAAGAGTAATGGAAAAACTGGTTTATTGAATATTTCTATGCATCTATCATTATTTCTGTTTGAATATTTTATTGAATGTAAATCTTCTGATCTTAACATCAAATTTGATTCATTCTCATTACTAATTAAAAGAAATTTAATAATTTCATTGTTATTTCTCCGACTATTAAATTGTCATATTCTTGGAGATTAGATTCTTAGATTGTTCTTGTTCAATTCTTAATTTAACAAAATTAAATAATTAGCTGCTTTAATATTTTATTGATAATGCATAATTTTAGTTGAAAGTCGTACATATTGTCCTACATTTCTTATTAAAAATCTTATCTTGAGTGAACATGATATTGAAAATTGTGTCTTAAAAATTTAGTCAGAACTCTATAATTTTATACTGCAATACTCTCAGAACTCTATAGTTTTATTAATTTTTACATGCTTTTTATATTTTTATACTGTAATGAAAACTCACAAACAAACAAAAAAGCATAACATTAAGTAGATTTAAAAAATATTGTAAATCAACAAACCTTAATGAATTTTTAATATATTTAAGAAGGAAAAACAACTTTCTCAAAAATAAATATTTTCTTTGTAAGAGTAATAAAACTGGTTTATTGAATATTTCTATGCATCTATCATTATTTATCTTTGAATGTTTTATTGAATTTAAATCTATATTGACTTTAACAGTAAATATGATTAAATTTTTAAATACCAATGAAAGTAACTTAAGCATTGACGTTTTTCTTCTCCGACAAACTGTCAAATTCATGCAATACTTCATTTAACCAAATTAAATAATGAATTCTAGCTATTTAATATTTAATTTATAATGCATAATTCTAGTTAAAAGTTGTAAGGAAACGTAATACGTATCTTGATATGAAAAATAAAAAGAGTGAAAATGATATTGAAAATTAATGTAAAACATTGATAAATGTCTTAAATATTTAATCGGAACGATATAATTTTATTTATTTTTACATTCTGTTTATATTCTTTTTTATATATTAACCATAACAACTCACAAACGTAAGAAAAATTACATAAAGTAGATTTAAAAAAAAAAAAATTGTAAATCAACTAACCTTCATGAATTTTTAATATATTTAAGGAGGGAAAGCAACTTTATCAAAAGAGAGAAATTAAATTATTTTTTGAAGCATATTTATCATCATATTTTTAATGCCCTTTCTGAAAAAAATGGTCTTGAAATTTACGTATTCTGACATTTTTATCTAATCTTATTAAAAAGGTTTATCATTAAAATAATTTTACCGGTTTTTCTCTTTTTCATGCAAAAGAAAAATCCTTAGTAAAAAGTAAAGTGAAAAAGTGTTCATGAAAACATACATAGAATATTTTGATTTATACTAATGGAAGTTCATGTGTACAAAAAAAATGTACAATATTAAACAAATTTTGCATATAATATAGACTACATTAATTTATTTTACAGTTTCTTACATTAAATTGTGGAGAAGGTATAGGATTTTCTATAATATAACTCATTCATCAAACTTGATATAATAATATTCAATAAATGATACAGGAAAACCCATTTTACAAAATTGAAAAAGAAGAAGATAAAATGTAAAAATGGTTCAAGAGTATGTTCTTTCTGCACCTATCTTCTTTAAAAAAAATAATATTTTATCAAATAAATATACAGCCGTCTAATCCATAAATAAATTCTATTTTTTTTTGTTTCATTTTATTTATTGTAGAATTGAAGTTGCCTGAAAATAATAAAATAAAAGAAATTACTAAATAAAGTAAATATTTAAATACTAAATAAAATTTTGGATATAATTTCACGCTAGATTTCCAAAATTGGAGACCTCGGTTTTATAATAGAAAGACTAAACCAAGCGTAGAATTCCATTGTCCATTCCGGGACTGGGCATGATAAAAGGCGGTAAATCTCGCTGTAGGGTTTTGTATGGGGTTTGAGGTTTCCAAATACCATGTTATTGGATGTTCGTTCCAAATTATGATTGTCCATGGGAAGACACCCTGAATCATGATGGATTCACTACATAATATCTGTCATTTGAGGGCGAATGAGTGCATATTAAGTATGGGGAATTTTAAAATTTTTCATATGATTATTAATAATTTTAAGAGGACTTTAATTAGAAATATAATTTGCTTTTGAGAAGAAAATAATGAATCGTATTTATGGTAATAGAAGACCTTAAATATATATATATATATATATTATATATATATATATTGTATTATATATACTTATTTTTGTTATCTCACAAATAAAAGTACCTAATTTTTAGAGTAAGTCTTCTGGCCAATTAGGAAAATAAAACTTTTACAATTTTAAGTAAGTTTAAAAAGTTAAAAATTGTAAAAATGGAATTGCCTTGTGACGTTAGCATGTTAAGCATGATGAATAGGACAGAGAAAAAAATTAAATTGAAATAGATCAGAGACATTATACAACAATACAGTTGTTTCAAGTACGAACTGAACTCCCCCCAAAATTTTCTCTATAGTACAGTACAATAGAGAATGAAATGAATCACCTGAAAAATAAAAAGAAAAGGTTATTTTTTTTTTACAATTAATTTCCATAATATTTTTATTGAAAAAAACCGGGCTTTTGTTTTTATTTGTTATGTAGAATAAATACAGATTAAATAAAAATAAAAGATGAATATAATATTGTTGTATTAAAAAAAAAAAGATGAATATAATATTGTAGACGATTCAGCGTTACTTCGAAAGCAATATTGAGAACATAGTATTCTACACCAGCGGGAAATTCTTTTGTCCAAAACTCAGAAGTAACTTTGGTGTGTTCCTTTTTGCGTAACACCAAAAAAGAAAAGTGAACTTTTGAATTATTTTCAGTTGCTGGCCTTCGAAATAATAAATCTTTAAACTAAATAATAAAACTCGATGCTTTATATATTAAACGATTCTAATTCTTTGTTTACGAATATCGATTAAATAATTTTAAATTATTTACAACAAAAGTTATTTACATCATTTTACCATAATAAAAATACAATGTGAAAACATATGTGGAAGAATAGATACATTGTTATAATGATGAGATACATTGTTATAATGTACAAATATATTGCTTAAATAAATGTTATACTGCAATATATATATTTTTGTTTTTCGATAGATATTTGATGCCAAGAATGTTTTTACTTTAGAAAAACATGAATGCTTTCAAATAAATTGCTATAGTATACTGAAATAAAAGTATTTTCCTGTATCCAGGATTCTCAAAGAAGCAAAAAATGTTTTAAATTTATTTTCATTATTTCAAATTTATGCAAGAAATGTATATGTTTTCTACATATACCTTCTTTTACAATACATTTTCAATTGAAGGAAAAGTTTGAAAATTCCATTCTCTACAATAAGTAATTCAATTGAAATAGAAAAAAAAAGATTTTAAACTATTTTAATGTTGTTCAGAATAGAATTGAATTTATTGGTTTAAATAAATAATGTTCTACTATCTCTTTAGTTTATCAATCAAGACAATTTTCAGTATAATAAAGAACAGCAAATAATGAAGTAGAATAGCGAAAAGGATTGAAACGGAGAATACTATTTTTTTCATTGCACAATTGTTTTTATTTTTAAAAAATTACGTGCTTTTTGCGTTTTTATTTTATACAAGCCGTAAATTATCCTCGCTTCATTTGGACAAAGTCTAGCAGCTCTATCAAATGTGAATTACAAAAATAATAATAATAATAAATAAAAAAAAAAAATAATAATAAAAAAATACACTTTTAAATGCAGAAATTACAGCTAAACTAACTCATCATATTATCAAAACTGTTGCAATTAATTTAGTAAAAAAGAATTCTGCTATTTATTTTGTTTTTTTTTAATTTCTTACTTAATTAACTTATTCTATTACATTATTTGCTTATAAATACATTTGCCATCTAATGTTATTGTTAAGTATTCTAAATATACAATAAGCAATGTATATATATACAGATTACCAGTACTTCTAGTAATCTGTAATTACACAACACATTATTGTTAGAAAAATTTCTCATATTTTTACAATTTTCATAAATTCTCCACATTGGGATTTACTCTCACAAATCACTCTAGCAATTTCTACACTACACATCCACTTTCCCATGCTGCTAATTAACAGTAACCCTGCAGCAGGCATTAAATCAGTTCATTCAAATATTCCAAGTGTATAAATTGTTCATCGGAATCGGTCACTCAATCAATTCTTTGAATTGCCGTATTATTATCATTTATAAAATAAACTATACTGAAATAGTTTTTCTTTCAGTCTTATATCTTAATGTGTCTTACTTTAATTCATTTATATCGTGAGCAAAAATAACATGGTTTATAATAATCTGATGGTATGTATTAGTTGATAAAGCTATCTTTAGGATGTTTTAATGAATTTCTTTTGTGTTTTGATTTCTCATAAATATTTATTTTTGATTTTCTTTTGGGCTTTACTGATTTTTGGGCAATATGTTTCACATACTGTTATTGTATAATTTGTCAAAATATGTGTGTTCTTTTTTTTTTTTTTTATCTACCAATGCAGATCAAGACGTTCAATCTTTTGATATTTGTGTTTCACTTCTCCCTAATGATTTTCAGTTTCAATGTTGTAGCTCATGCGTTCCTGGAATCGTGAACAATTTTTTTGAGAGGCCTAAACGTAAGGCACTTGTGGGATTTTGTATTGAAAATGTTATGATGGTTTTTCTATGCAATTTACTTTGTTGTGTAAGACCTTATATACACACACACATATATATATATATATATATTCTTTTTTATTTCTCTCTCCTATTATTTTTTTGAGTTGATGTATTGGGATCTTTCTATTTATATTAGAGTTTGATAAAAGACATAGTGAATTTATGTTTTCTCAAGTTTGAATAAATTATAATATTATTAAAAGTTCTTAATATTTTTAAAACAATATTGTGAAAAAATAGTTTTAAATCGTTTGTATACTATGCTGATAATGTCTAGATTGCTGTTTATTTTGTTAAAGTTCTGATGTAAATGTATATTTACTTATTTAAAAAAGATCTAGTGTAAGCGTCTATTTACCTATTTTGATAAAGTCTAGTGAAAGTGTCTAATTACCTGTGTACATTAAAACATTCTAATGGACTAATTTTAAATCAATAATATTTTATTAAAATAATTTAGTTTCAGTTCAATATCAAAGGTTATTTATTATACTAATAGCAATTTAAATTTAAATATTGAAATCTATTGGGCAACGTATATCGAAGGAGTTTAGAAATTTGATTCTCTTTTGGGTTTATTATATAATCTACCGGGACTATTTTCAGATGTGATCATATTAAATAGGCATAATGGAAAGTATTTTTATTATTTTTAAAGGGTAATGAATGATACAAGAATTCTCC
The DNA here is from genome assembly GCA_021605095.1 of Caerostris extrusa. Classification (NCBI taxonomy): domain Eukaryota; kingdom Metazoa; phylum Arthropoda; class Arachnida; order Araneae; family Araneidae; genus Caerostris; species Caerostris extrusa. The sequence continues at coordinate 36,891 of BPLR01010491.1, read as the reverse complement.
ATGAACCTTCGAGGGCATCAAGACATCTAAAATCATCTGCAATGACATTTAACATTGTTTCACCGAATTAAATCTACCATTGTCCGACGTTGTCTCATTGAAAGGAATGATGTATTGGCAAATTTATCTCCCAGAAATGAATATACCATTGTCCTGCGTTGTCTAACCGAAATTAGTCTATCGTTGTCTAGTGTCATCCAACGTTGTCCCCATCGTTATCCAATGTTGTCTCACCGAAATGTGTCTACCATTGTTCAAAGTTGTCTCTTCGAAATGAACCTAAAATCGTCCAACTTTGTTTTTATTGAAATAAATATGTCATTGTGCATTGTTGTCCCACCGAAATGAATTTATCAATACACTATCTTGTCTCACCGAAATGAATCTACCATTGTCTAATGTTCTCAATGAAATGAATCTACCATTGTGCAACAGTGTCTCCCCAAAATGCATGAAATATTGCTCAGCTATCTTAATTAATTTCCAAATCAAAGCTTAAAAGCGTAAATATCCCGCTATTGTAAAAATAAATATGAAATCTTACATAAACATAAAAATCTAATTAACAATAAGAATAAACATACCATTCCCACAAAATGGCTACAAGATCGATTGCCCACAACAATGCACATTGTTTCTCCGAGCCATTTGAATGCATGCTCCATTCCTATTATACACATTTTTTCTCATTGAAAGGAAGAGAAACTTTATAACCCTTTTCAAGTACTGCCATTTCAAACTGCTATGAGGGAAAGGCAGAAACAAAGGGTCTGACGATTTCCAGTACACGTCGATAACGCGATTAGGCAAATACAATTGCAGAAATCCATTAATCACATCGTTCCCGCTTTCATGGGATTGGAGAGTGGTGAATGCAATCATTACATAAGCCCTTTGTAAGTCCCAAAACTAAACTCGATCACTAATCGAAACTCTATTGGATGACAATGATTCTCCAATTTTGTCTCTGCCTTTTGTTCTACCTTAATATAACAACCTAGTAATTTCAATAAAATAATGTATAGAAGCTCTTAGTAGGTTGAAGGACGGCAATTGTAATCATTGCGTAGATCCTCTCTATTTCTAAAGTTTAGCTCCATTAATAATCATAAGATATTTTAATAAATGATTCAACTTTAACCGTAAAATACTTTTCCTATACCAATTTTTCCTGTTTTAACATTATCGTTGCCCAATGTTGTCTCACCAAAATAAATCTATCGCTGTCCAGTCAAACTTTGTCTATTGCCTAATGTTGTCTCTCCGAAATGACAATATTATTGCCCAATGTTGTCTCAAAAAACCTATCATTGTCTAACTTTGTTTCACAAAAATTGAATATGCCATTGTACATCGCTGTCTCCCGAAATGAATTTATCAATGCACAATCTTGCCTCATTGAAATGAATATACCATTGTGCAACGTTGTTTAACAACAATGAATCTAACATAGTTCAGCTACCTTTGCTAATTTTTGGTCGAAGAGTAAAAGCCTAAATATCTCGTAATTGGAAAAATAAATATGAAATACCTTATAGAAACAAAAAAAAAAAAAATACAATTAGCAATAAGAATAAAAGGCCATTCCCACTAAAATGTCTACAAGATCGATTGCCCACAACAATGCCCATTATATGTATCTCCTGAGTCATTTGAATACATGCGATATTCATATCATAACCATTTTTTCTCATTAAAAGGAAGAGAAACTTGATAACCCTTTTCAAGTGCAGCCATTTCAAATGCTGCTAATGCTAGAGGGTAAAGCAGAAACAAAGGGACTGATGATTTCAGTACACGTCGATAACGCGATTAAGCAAATACAATTGCAGAAATCCATTAATCACATCGTTCCCGCTTTCAGGGGGATTGGAGAGTGGTGAATGCAATCATTACATAAGCCCTTTGTAAGTCCCAAAACTAAACTCGATCACTAATCGAAACTCTATTGGATGACAATGATTCTCCAAATTTGTCTCTTTGTTCTATCTTAATATAACAACCTAGTAATGTTGAACAAAATGCTGTATAAAAGCTCTTAGTAGGTTGAAGGACGGTAATTGTAATCATTGCGTAAATCCTCTCTATTTCTAAAGTTAAACTCTATTCATGTTTATAGATTCATTCATATCATTTTAAAATATTGTAATGTAATGATTCTTAATTTTTCTGGTAAAATACTTTTCCTATACCCATTTTCCTGTTTTTCCAATCATTGTCCAATGTTTTCATCGTTGTTCAATATTGTATCACTGAAATGAATTGATCATTGCACAATAGATTGTTATACAATGACATAAAATGCTGCATAAATTATTTTTTAGTGGAGTTTTAAAATGGAATCCCCTGAAGCCTGTGTATTCTCAAAGCTGACTTTTATCATTCATCTTCTTAAGATATTATGAGACAAGGATTCAAAATTTTTTCACCTTTGATCTATCTGAACAATATATATTATGAAAACATATCAGTTTAATATAAAATAATGTATAAATGTTTTTAGTGATTTGGTTATTTTAAGAATTTAGTGGTTTGGATAATTACTTTCAATTTTGAACTTAATCATTCATTGTCTCAAGACATTGGCTTTCAAAGTTTTCTCTATCTTTGCTCCATCTGAACAAGATATAATATTAAAATTGTAGTCTTTACTATAAATTTTATTGTAACAAATTAATTATTATTGTTAACAAATTAATTATTGTTAAATTATATTCTCTTGTTAAGATACGGGTGCTGATGGCCGAGTGACTGATGCTTGGTGCCACAGGTTACGGTTAGATTCCTGGTGGTGCCATAGATGATTTAGCTGCTCGAAATCCACTTTAAGCCATAGATCCCGATCTAATATGATTGTAGAGTGTTGGGTGTGTGGGGCTGAAAACCTTACCTTGTATAAAGAAAACGTTTCCTGTCTCGGAACTCCTGCAGTAGGTAGACAGTCTTGGCCCACCACGGGGCCGGTGAAGAAGGAAAAGGAATAAATGTGATTATTACTTATTCTCAAAACTCATTCCTTTATTTACAAAATTCAACATCTACGTTAATGGTTTTTCATTTTTCTTTTTTTTTTTTCATTATTAACATGCTATTCATAACAACCTAATTTTTTTAGCATGAAATGTTGCATATATACTCTTAGTGGAATTAGAAATAATGAATCTGTCCATTACACGTTTTTTTGTAATTCTATAATAGTAAAATTCAAGTTTATCACGAATTATGTTAAATTATTGTGTCCCTGCTTTCTATTATTCTTTAATATTAAGATTCCTGAAGCGTTCTAAAGTTTCTTCATCTCAAAAATTCTTAATTTAATGACGAAAAAAATGTGATGCGATTGCTTACGATAAAAATTTCGATTCAAAACTTATAATCATATAAAAAAGACTATAAATATTTGAATAAAAAGTGGCATCAATCCCTCCTTCAAAAATAATCAATTTAAATGTTGCTTTCTTTACCTTTAAAGTCTTTAACTTTTCTTGGAAGTAATTTTGAAATGTAATAAGTGACTTCAAAAGTTTGTATAAATAATAAACAGGATTAACATGATAATCATAACAACCTGGTTCTTTTAACTTAAAATGTTGTATATTTGCCTTACTGATTGGACATAACCCACATGAAAAAACCCCATTCAATCTTGTTGTCATAATGCAATAAAAAAGCAAAATGCTCAAAGAATACATAACGATAAAAAGTTATTGTAATGGAAAAACTAATTTATTTCTCTGAATTCATTTACTTTTATATGGTGCGTAAATAAAATGATTGATAATCTTTAAATGGTATTATTTTATTAAATAAAATAAATTGCAATGTTTGAAAGGAAATAAGAAGCGAAAATGTAATTTCAATTCGTAATTCTACCCGAATTTATAATCACAACCGTGACTAATAAGTTTCGCCATTAATATATTTCATCGTCTTTCATATATGTTTGATTCATATTTTTTAGTTTATTTGGGGCATTTGATGTTAATGAATTTATTTATTAAACTAAGGTTTGTTTGTTTGTTTTTTCGTTTTCTGACATTATAAATTTTGTTTCAGAAATGAATCAATTATGTTATAGTGTTTGCGAATTAAACTAGTTTTTTTTTCGTTGTTTTTTGAATTTATAGCCCCGACTGCTATAATTTTAATATTTCTAACATCTTTAAATTCTAAGGAATTTTTCTGTTGCGGAATGGGATGAAAAATTTTTTAACAAAAAATCTGCTAAATTATTGGAATCATTATCATTCATTCTAGAGATCATTTTGGGGGACAACTTCGTCTTTCAGAATATATTTGATTTAAAATAATGCCAATCTGAGATTCAGGAATAAATGTTTTGCAATTGCATATAATATATGAAGAAACTTCTACCTATACAATCGAAAATTCTTCCCATACAATCGAAAATGCTTAGTAATCGAATGTCTGCCCCAATCGTGATTGATATTGATGCTTTAAGGCAACCATGATAATTTCACACTCTTTCCTCTTTATTCCTCACTGGATAGGGCACACTATCAATGCTCCATCAATTGCGCTGTATTTCAAAATTTTTTAATTGAATTGTTTAAAAATATTATCAAAATAAGAATATAAAAAGAAAATAACTTGAAAAACCAGTTAATGACATTCCTTTTTTTCTTGTTCAAATTTAGGATTTTCATAAATTCTTTTTAAAATTTCAAAAAGAAAATATTAGAAAGACAAATGAAAAAACAGATGAAAATTATTAAAAAAATTAAACGTTTATAGATTTTGATTTTTAATTTAATTTAACTCATTTCTGTATGACCATATTAGTTGCACGAAGCACATCACAACGACACTCGATTTCTCACCATGTTCGCTATAGTATATCCTCATCAATGGTCACAATTTATCTGTGATCATTTTCTTTAAATTAGGAATATATCGTACCGTTGTTCGATTCTTTCATGATAACTTTAACATAAACCCATGGAAAGAACTCCAGGAGATGATGTCTGGTGTACGAGGCATCCAGCTTATGCTAAATATATTACATTTTAAAAGAAGGTCATGGTTAATGAATAATCTATAGCAGGGGTCTCCAAACTGCGGTCCGGCCAAATCCAGCCAGTGTCATCAATCCGGCCCGCGGCGGCGAATATCTTATTGTTTTTGTTTTTGCTTTTAAAACACATAATGACAAACTAGATTTTATTGACTTGCTAGATAAAGCTTAATGACAACCATAATACACAGGAAATTTAACTTTAGCATAACAACTAACAAATAATTGAAATGAATCCCACCAACATTATAAACTAGTGAACATCTCGCGGTTACCCTCGGTAATTACGTTCGGGTAAAAGTATCGCATATGTATGTATATCGATGTTTGGAATGTATATGTCCTGAATCGAACGTAAACCTGCTCTCTCAGAGAATACGTACTCGGCGACTTGTCAGAAATTATACATAATGGCAGAAAAACTAAAATGGTTTTGGCCCTTGGTACTTACTGGAGTAAACAATATGGCCCGAAGGCTGAAAAAGTTTGGAGACCCCTGATCTAAAGCAAAAGCAGTTGCACTGATGGCATTGCCATCATTGATAAGGTTACAGCTAACATGGCAAGAAATCGAGTACCATAGTGATATGCTTCCTGCAATTAATGGTACCCATTTAGAGATGTAATAAATTAACACATTACGTATTGCACATCCTCATCAATGGTCGCAATGCTGTCAGTGATCATTTTCTTTAAATTAGACATATCTCGTACCGTTGTTCGATACATGATAATTTTAACATAAACCCATAGAAAGAAGTCTAGTGGAGTGATGTCTTGTGTACGAGGTTATGGTAAACATATTACGTATCAAATGAAGGTATGGGACAAAACTAATCTAAATCAAAGGATCACTGATGCCATTGTCATCATTTATAAGAGTACAGCGAACAGGCAATCTACCATATGCTGTGTGCCCTATTGATATGCCTCATGTATTTAATGATGCCCATATAAAAAGGACGTAATAATTAAATTAGGCAAAAATGGTATATAACATTTTTGCCTAATTAATTATTTTACCAAACGTCTTATTTTGTGAAAATATTAACTTATCTGTCTTTTCCTTTTGTAATAAAATTTTGAAATTGTAAAGAGTCTGTATGGATATTTTGCAGATAACGATGCAATAAAACTGCTTTGCAACCGCTAACCATATACGACTTCTCCGAGTTTAAAGTAGAAATACTGTACAAGTTGCTTTTCATCCGTTACATTCTTTAAGCAGCAAAGCGAGTTGTACACTTGTAAAGTAAAGTTCAACGTAGAAGTTATCCTGGTTTTCGCCTTCAGTTCTTCTTTATGATAGAAAGCCTTATTACTACCCCTCTATCTCTAATTTTTAATTTTTTATTTCACTATACTATTAATTGATTTTTTTTTTTTAAATTAAAATATTCAAAATATTAGCACATTTATATTTTTGTTTGCTTTCAAATATCAATTTGTTTGTTAAAAAATATTTAAAAATGAAATGTAGCTATTAAATAAATAGTATATGTGTAGTTAATTAGTATAATTTAACTAAAGACTGTCGGAGAAAATAATTAATATTTATTTAAAGTATAGAATATTTAAATGTCAAATTAATAAATTGTTGTGTTTTTTTGAAAACAAATTGTTAAATTATGATGCATTATCAAAACTACTTTTATTCAAAAATACAAATCAAACTATTTTAGTCTTGAATTGTAATTTATAAATATTTTCTCATGTAAGTAAAATTTGGGAAAACATTTTCATGTTTTTTTCAATATTGAAAATTTCTTATCAAAGTTTATCGCAAATATTGCATAATCAGTTTACTTAAATATACATTTTTCATAATTAATTGTCTGTGAAAAAAATTGTTCCTTTGTAGAAAATACTTTCAGAAACTTACAAAAAATGTGTCCGAGGCTAATAGACATCCAGTAGAATAAATAAATAAAAAAAAAAAAATAGAAAAATAACAAAGTGTTTAATAACTAAAGTAAAAAACAAAAGTTTATGAATTTTCGTGCAATATAATTTAGTTGCTCGTAGTACATCAAAGTTATTCTTGATACAATGTGTTTTAATGGTAAACTTTGGAGGAGTTATAGGATTGTAAATAGATGCTGTCAGAAATTATAATTAGATGTAATTAGATAACTGGTAGATTGTAAATGGATGTTGTCTGGAATTGTAATTAGATAACTGGTAGATTGTAAATAGATGTTGTCTGGAATTGTAATTAGATAACTGGTAGATCGAAATTGTAAATAGATGTTGTCTGGAATTGTAATTAGATAACTGGTAGATTGTAAATAGATGTTGTCTGGAATTGTAATTAGGTAACTGGTAGATCGTAAATAGATGTTGCCTGGAATTGTAATTAGATAACTGGTAGATTGTAAATAGATGTTGTCTGGAATTGTAATTAGATAACTGGTAGATTGTAAATAGATGTTGTCTGGAATTGTAATTAGATAACTGGTAGATTGTAAATAGATGTTGTCTGGAATTGTAATTAGATAACTGGTAGATTGTAAATAGATGTTGTCTGGAATTGTAATTAGATAACTGGGAGATTGTAAATAGATGTTGTCTGGAATTGTAATTAGATAACTGGTAGATTGTAAATAGATGTTGTCTGGAATTGTAATTAGATAACTGGTAGATTGTAAATAGATGTTCTATTACATTTTTCCTGTGGGGTTGCTTATATAAAAAAACATGTCTATTAGAGGTCTTATATTAATGTACAAGAACTGATGTACTAAATTTAAAATACTTGCTTATACATCGCATGCTATCAAGAACAGTTTTGATGCACTACTTTATAGTTGCATTGTATGTTGATGAATACATTTTATTTCCTTATTTTATTTCTTCTTGATTTGTATATGTATGCAATAATTCTTGTATATTATTCATTGTAATTGCAGTTAATAAGAACAATAGAGATTTTGTAATGACTCTTATAATGATTCTAATTCCTCCTATATAAAAGACAACTCTTCAGACTTCATTGTTTGATGTCAACCACATTTTTGTTATAATTTTTTATGTGTTTAAAAATTAAATCATTACTATTTACTATTAAGAAATTACCAATCATTTTACAAAAGTAAGTATAAAAACTAAATTCCCTAAAAGATTGAAATTTAAGATCATGAATAAATAATATTGTTGCAGGTAACTATTTGGATTGACAGCTCGATTTATTTTTCTACGTTCATTAAATAATTTTTAATTAATATAATTTAATTTTTAAAGCATTAATTTCCCGTAATTTTCAACAAATGTAATGCTTTGTAAGTAATTTTGCATAATTCGAACGATGCTTTATAATTTCGTAATCTTACTTTGTAAACATAACATTTCTTTTCTTTTTTTTAATCATGGGGGCATTTTGATTGTCCATGTTACTGTTACTGTTCAATGTTAATGTTACTATTGCTGCTGATGTTAATTTTACTAGTTCTGATTTGCAAAGTAGTTAAGAATACGAAAAGCGCAGGAAACTACTGCTTATTTTAATGCGCCATCTGTGATTGGTACTACTAGAACTTGAACTAAACATCCCCAGAGAATGATTTATAGCCTCCATCTACGTTTCCAAGCACTAAGTATTTTCCGGCTGATGGATTTAATATGCTACACCAGAAGTGGTGGTCAACCCAAATGACCTTGCGGGCCGCTTTGGAAATGCATCATAACTCCGTGGGTCGCATGTAAAATAATATATCCCCCTATTAGATTTAGACCCACCATAAACATTTTTTGGAATGAAAAATTGAAACATAATGAGTTGTTATTATTGTGTTTACTACTATTCTTACATGTAAATATAGATAATATAATAATATTGATACTAAACGCACATTGTAAACAAATATATAATATTAAAAATGAAATATAAAAAATACATAAATTTAACTGAAGTAAAAAAAATGAAATCATTAAAAAATATTTATTTTACTAGTGCGATATTTGTGTGGCCATGAATATTATTTTAAAATCAATGTTAATTTTTTTTCATAAATTTGACAGTTAATTTTTGGACATATGGATGCACAAATAATTTATTTTTAATACATTGGTTTTCACTACTTTGGCCATTATAAAATGAATATATTTTGTAAAAGTGTGATAAATCTCACGATCCAGAAAACTGTTCAGGGCGGTTCGCGGGTTGTTGGTATTTTATTTTAGACATTTAGTATGTTTTGCTTCTCCCATAAAGCTCTATTTTTTTCTAACATATAAATGTATATGGTTAATAAAAACCAATCACCTTATTAGAAAAACTTAATGTAGTGTACTTTTTATTTTCATGTATCACTCGTTATTATTAAATAGCAACAATTTTTTCCAGTCCAATATCTGGACTTGCCAAAAATTTCCCCTTAGATGATTGCTCATCATACTAGTGACCTACTAGTACTCAGGTTACAATTCCTAATGTAGGAATACGACACCATTTTGTTCTCCAATATCTTGACATTTGAACACTTGAGAAAGATAAAATAAGAAATTAAATTTAAAACTTTCGTTTATGTTTGTAAATCTGTTGCTTATTTATGTATTTTAGCTGTACTAAACTGTGTTTAAATTATTTTATTCCAAGGCAAACAAATAAAAATTAAAATTTTTAATGGGATAAAAATTAATAATTTTTCTTTAATTTCGTATCGAAAAAATTCGTTTATGTTTACGTATTATTATGTATAAATACAATGATATATGTAAGTGTTATTGTCCCTATATTATTTTTCTTTTGTGAATCGTGCTCCAAAAACATTCTACTTTAAAATTATAATAACTGAAAATTCTTTACAAAAATATTGTTCCCAGTTTCCTGCTATTTATTAATGAAAGTCCAATAACTATGTTCCAAGTAAATAACTAACTATGTTCCGAAATTAAAACTTTATTTTCGTTCTAATATAGTGAAAAAACCCAATAATGAGTTCCAAAAAGTAATCAGAATTTAATCTTAGCGTAATCATTTTCATAGATGGGTAGATCTTTTCAGGTTGTTTTCTTTGCAAAAAAATAAATGTATCTTTAATAAACACTTCATTATTATCCTTCGGCGTTTTATATTTCGTAATAAAATATTTATGATTTCACGTAATAAGTTTTCTCTTCCCCCGTTCTTTTAGGGAAAACTATTATTGTTACTAAATGTAAATATTAGCGTAATGAAAGTAGCATTCCAGTTTTTACGATGGAAAATAATGAAATGTTATTTTCTTATCATTTTAAAAGTATAAAACATTTTTCTATCTAATGATAACATGTGAATAGAATTTTTAAAGATTATCAAAGATTGATTGAAAACGTATAATGTATACATGCAGATGGAAGTTGTTTCTTTTTGTGAATTAATTATGGAAATGTTGTGTTCTCCAATATATGGCAAACTACATACCTGGGGCATATGTCCTCAGTTAAGTAGCAAATGCAGTGTTATTTAGGGTAAACCTTGGACATGTTAAACTAAACTTAAATTTTGCCTTCGCAATTATGAGCAATGGTCTCACCATTTAGAATTTCACATAGTAATCCCCACTTCGGAAAGACCAGTGGCAGAAATTTACGGCTCACGTATTTATTTTATTTGTTCCGGTTGAAAAACAGTTTTCAGTTCGACTTCACTTAACGAATTTCAAAGCATATTTTCTTGTATTAATGGGATGCCCAACGCAATATTCACTAATTTTATTTTTCAGAAATCAGTGCATAAATTTCGATATTATATTTTTATAATGATTGAAACTATTTAATTTTATTCAGTATGGATATGATAGATTTAGAGGTATCACTGATATAGGGAGCGGAGTAATTCAGATAGATATGGATATCATTGGCATATGGATGCGTTTGATTCAGATTAAAAATATGATTGATATATCGACTTAGATGAATAAGAATATTATCGATATATGGATATTGTCAATTTAGGTGAATAAGAATATTATCGATATATGGATATTGTCAATTTATATGAATAAGAATATTATCGATATATGGATATTGTCAATTTAGATGAATAAGAATATTATCGATATATGGATATTTTCAATTTAGATGAACAAAAATATTACCGACATATAGTTATATTCCATATATTTATGTATAAGATTGATTTAGATGAATAAGAATATCATTTATATATACTTGTATCCCATATATACTATGCATAGGAACAATTCAGATATACATATAATCGATGTATACATATATCTAATATGCATGTCCTCGATTTATATGAATATGAATATCGCAGTTTTATGAATATTTTATAATAAAAAATAATGTAAATAATCTTATTTATATTATATAAATTTCCTTAAGGGAAACAAACCCTTATATGAGAAACACCAGACACTTTAAATTCTTTCACATGCTAAGTAATCAAATTAAATGAACAAGAATCTTTTATTTCTATAAATTTCCTTAAGGGAAACAAACCCTTATATGAGAAACACCAGACACTTTTTAAATTTTTCACATGCTAAGTAATCAAATTAAATGAACAAGAATCTTTTATTTCTATAAATTTCCTTAGGGAAACAAACCCTTATATGAGAAACACCAGACACTTTAAATTCTTTCACATGCTAAGTAATCAAATTAAATGAACGAGAATCTTTTATTTCTATAAATTTCCTTAAGGGAAACAAACCCTTATATGAGAAACACCAGACACTTTAAATTCTTTCACATGCTAAGTAATCAAAATTAAATGAACAAGAATCTTTTATTTCTATAAATTTTTTAAGGGAAACTAACAGACACACTTTTATAAGAGAAAACCTGACATGCGATAACTTCCATTTTTTTATAACGTGTGTTACACTCCCTATTTCTAAAAACAAGTAATATAAAAAAAAAATTAAGTCAATTCCTACTTTTTGTCACTATATTGCAGAAAGTCCTTTTTAAATAATCTTCATTCCTTTTTTAGGTTTATCTGGGGCCATCTATTGGTGGATATAGGCAACTTAGATCTAAAAAAAAGTAAAATTAATTAATTAGATTTAATTAATGAATTAATATTTGAAAAACTGTATTAACATAAAGTGTCATCCACTACAAGTTCAAAAAAAGGTTTTTGAACTTGAGCGGATAAAGAAAAAGTATTTTATGAACGATTGGAAATTTGAACAAGATATATATAGGGAGAGTGTAAGCTAATAGAAGGAATTGAATCGAATGATATTTTAAAACAATATCTTCAACTTAGAGTTGGAGATAACCAAATTAGAAATTTTGGCTGGCAATTCATTGCTGTATGATGCAAAAATAAAAGGGCAATAATATTTTAACATTTTTAGAGTATCATTTATAGTATTTAGAAATGATGTTAACTCTCCAAAGTCCACTGTCAAAACCATGTTAACAAGTTAACACATCCCCTTGAGCCTTTACAGAGAGAATCATGAAGCATACATCCTTTAAAAATTTGAATAAATTTCATAATTTTAAATTTTAATTGAATTTATTTACAGTTATTTTAATTAGGTATATTTATTTTTATTCAGTTAAAAAATTATTTTTCTAATAAGCAGTGTTAAAAATTGAAAAGAGGCCTGATGGCCGAGAGACTAGTGCTGCAACGGTAGGTGCTACAGATTTTGGTTCGAATCCCAGAGGTCTCATAGATGTTTGTAGTGATTCGGAATGCACTTTAAACTGTAGGTCCCGATCTAATATGACTGTTTGGTTTAGGGCTTGACTGAGGCAGACGGCCTTGGCCCACCATGGGACTGTTGTGTCAATGAAAGAGGAATGTTGCATTTTTATGTAATTCTTTGAATATTAGGTATTTTTGTGATAGTGTAAAGGCCTTACCAGGAGATCATGAACAATTGTCATGAACGTAGTGATGTACACTTAAAAAATTAAAAATATTGAAAGGCCCTTCGTATTGCATAGACATTCTGATTATCGGTAACACTGAGTCAGCAAAGATTCATAAATGAAAAGAGAAAGAATGATAAGGATAATAAAAGATTAAAAGAAAGGAAAAAAAAAATAGAAAGGTAAATTAAAGAATGAAAGGAAAAGAAAAAAAAAGGAAAAGAAAAATAGATTAAGAATAAAAGGAACAAATAGACGGAAAATAAGAGAATAAAAGAAAAGGAAAAAATAGAAGTAAAATAAAAATAAAGAAAAGGGGAAAAAATAAAGCTGGAAATTAAAAATAAAAAAAAGGAAAAAATAGATGGAAAATAAAGGGGAAAAAATAGGAGGAAAAATAAAAAAAATGGAAAAAAAGCAAAAGAAAAGAAAAAAAAAAAAAAAGGAAAATAAAAAAAAATTAACGTCCAGAAAAAGGAAAATAAAAAAGAAATAAAAAAAAAAAAAGCAAAAAGAAAATAAAAGAAATGAAAAAATTTAAATTAAAAAAAATCTGTAAAACAAGAAAAAAATTGATATACAGAAAAAAGAAAATAAAAGAAATGAATAAAAAAAAAAAGAAAAACTAAATTAAAAAAATGAAATACAGAAAAAAAGAAAATAAAAGAAATGAACAAAAAAAGAAAAACTAAATTAAAGAAATGAAAATAAGGAATAAGGAAAATAAAAGAAAGAAGTAAAAAAAAAGGAAAAGAAAAAGAAAAGAACAGGGAAGAAAAAAAGAAGAAAAGAAAAAGGGAAAGGAGTATAAAAGAACAGAAAAGAAAGAAAAAAGAAGAAGATAAGAAAAGGAAATGAAAACGAAAAGGAGAATAAAACGAAAAAGAAGAAAACGATAAGGAAAAAAACAGAGAAGGAAAAACGGGAAGATAATTATTGAACACACCTTCCATTTTTTTAAACGTAAATTTCATTTTCTTTTCTCTCTTCGCTGTTTTTCACTGAACGTTTTTACAGCATAAAATAGAACTCCCCGTCTACATTGGAAATGCATTTGTTTGCCAGTTCACTAAGAAAGTTACATTGTTCCGCTCTGTTTACGGCTCCTAAATGTGTTTGCTATTGATTCGAAACGACGCGTTCGGTTTTGCGGAACAATTTCCCTTCCACGCGTTCCTGGAGAATCCCCAAAAAGGGGGAGGAAAAAGAAGGAGTACTGAAAGGAGCATCGGGAAAGGGAGCATTCATAATAATAAATAGCACCAAGAAAACAGCGAATAGAGCGAGTCATCGATATTTCACGCGCCCTTTTTTGCTTTGCAGAATGCACCGGCACAGTAAAAGATGCTGATCTGCGCATGCTCTAAGAAACTGATGTGAACTTTGAAAATGCCGTTTGTTTAAAATAAATATTATGTTTAAATATATACTTCGTTTGTTATAAAAAATATATAAATATTTTAAATATACTATAAAATACATACAGATTTTAAAAATACATTAAATATACTATAAAATATATATATATTTTAAATATATATTAAATATAATATATGAAGTATATTATATTTAATAAATATTAAATATATATTAAATATAATATATTTAAATATATATTAAATATAATATATAAAATATACACATATTTTAAATATACATTAAATACACTATAAAAATATGTACATATTTTAAATAGACATCAAAATTATATTTATATTTTAAACATATCTTAAATATACTTATAAAATTTATAAATGTCTTAAAATGCATTGGTATTAAACTATTTTTGTTTCTTTTTTTCCTGAAAATGTTTTGATTGACTACATGGATTTCAACCGAATACTAAAATTTCATCCTAAATTTAACATAAAAATCTATACATATTTTAAATATATATTAAATATACTATATAATATATTAGTTTATTATATAAAATTATTTTATCAGTTTACGCTTAATCCATTCACTTTCGTGATTTTGTAACTGTGAAAATATTAATTAAATTAATGACATTAAATGATGTCTTTACAATGATGATGATTTAAATGGTGATTCATTAAATATCACCATTTAAATTTTCTTATTTGTATAATTATCGTGTTTTGGATTAAAAAAAACAATGAATGTTTTCCTTAACTAAAAGTATTTTCTTTTTCATAAATACTATATTACTTTTTATTTTTGTATAATTGCTTTTGTAAATATTGTTAAAAGAAAAACAATTGTAAGAGAAAAAAATGTTTGAATAGAAAATTTTGTAAATCAATAAAAGTTTTCAGATATCTCAAAACTATTAGGAAGAATACAACATAAACTAAAATTTTGAATAAAAACAATAATAGGATTTATTATGACCCTCAATAAGATAATAGAAATAAGGAATCACAGTGAAAAAAAAAAGATAAATAAAAAAAAGTTGATCTATATTCCTTTCTTTTATATTTCTTTTAAGTACAGGGTGGTTATAATTAAAGTCCCGCTTTGAAAATGCTGTAAAAAAAAAAAGAATCACTCGTTAAAATGAGTTCAAATGTGAACTGAATTATAATGCTCATTATAAAGAAGAAGGGTGAAACGGTAAGCATCAAAAAAAAAAAGTTCCAAAATGTATTATTAGATGGCGCTGTAAGCGGCATAAAGAAAGTGAATTCGGCTGCCAGTGATAATTGAATCGAAATTATAGTGTATTTGGTCTGAATTGCGCATTAAACAAACTGTAGTGTTCAATGTGGTTGATTGTTTCTGTGTTTTGAGGAAAAATTGGGATTGTGACAATGCATGGGCTTTCCACTAACAATTGTGACACTGTTAGTGGAAAACCCAATCACCACGGCCAGGTCATACCAAATTGAATGGGAAAAAATCGGTGGAAATCTTTTGATGCCATACTGTTTCCCCCTTCTTCGAGTATCTGCAGTTCAAATTGTAACTCATTGTGACGAGTGTTTTTTTAACAGCATTTTGAAAGTTAGACATTAAATATAATCACCCTGTATAGCATTGAAAATTAGGTCAAAAGCTATACAAAGGAGTCGAACATGTAAGTGTTAATAGCAGGGGATAAACACGATAAAACTGTACGCCAGTACATCCCACCGTTGATTCACGGCAGATAAAAGATTAATATATTATTTAATAGTGGTGTTCTTTTTCTACATTATGATAACGCACCTCTCACTGAATCACCAAAATGATCAGCATTTTGTAAAGTGAGTTTAAATTATCCTGTGTCTGAAAAGTATTAAAATTAATTAAAATCTCAAAAATAAATATAAAGCATTTTTAGTTACTTATATTTTTCAAACAAATTATAATATTTATTAATATTTATTTTTTTAATTTTCTAATTTTTATATGGTTGAAATCTATGGGTATACAACGTACAGTTTTGATTCAAGTGTTGGTCAACTGGTCATTTTGGTCAATATTTTGTAAAGTGGGTCTAAATTATCCTCTATATGAGAAAGTATTTAAAAAATAATTAAATTAATTAATTTAATTATTTATATTTTTAAACAAATTATAATGCTCATTATTATTATTATTATTTAATTTTCTAAATTTCACTTCGTTGAAATCTATGTGTACGCAGTGTACAGTTTTGATTCAAGTACGGGCCAACTAGTCGTTTTGGTCAACATTTTGCACAATGGATCTAAATTAGAAAGTATTAAAAAAAATATTAAAATTAATTAAAATCGCAAAATTAAACATAAATAATTTTTTAATTACTTATTATTTTTACTTATCATATTTTATTTATTACATATATTACTTACCATATTTTACTTATCACATATATTACTTATCATATTTTAATTACTTATATTTTCAAAAAATTATAATATTTATTATTATTATTATTGTTATTATTATTTAATTTTCTAAATTTTAATTGGTTGAAATTTTTGGGTGTGCAGTTTTGATTCAAGTACTGTTTGAGAAACAACGTTTCCCACTTCTTGAAGCATGCGCAAGATTCCATCTGTTCCTGCATTCCTTTTCGGCGCGTGACCCACTTTCAAGGGGGTGTTCCTAGGGGGAAGGAGAGGGTTGAGAGTGCTTGGAGAGGAGCCAAAACCGGCATCGGTCAAAGGGAAAATCTTGCGCTCAGCAACCGAAGTACACGTCCGAACTACCGGAAAGCGCCATCTGGTGCTAGAAAATAAAGGAGCCAGAAAGAAAAAAAAAAATTTTAAATGTGGTGCACCAGATGTCGCTTTTCTTTATGGTCTTTTCTAAAAAAAAGTTTTCAACTTCTGATGATGATAATTTGGCGGCAAATCACTCGGTGAAAAGTTTAAGTTGTTTCAATTTTCTGAAATAGTTTTTAGAGATCATTCCATATAAATTTTTTTATAAGTAATGAGGGGTGCAAGTTACTTTGCAAAACTTTGGAAAAGTGCAGAGAAGAGGTCGTTCTGTTAGCATGAATGAATTATGATAACAATTAAAATATAAACCACTTTATATGTTAAAAAACTATACTTTTCTGATACAGGATCACTGCAAAATTTCAAACTCAGCCCATGAATTTCTATGCATGCTGGGCACTTTTCAATCTGAATACCATTTTCATATTTTATCAAATAGACATAGACACCGGAATTGTCCATTGTATTTATGAATCCTATCAATAATAATCATAGTCAATGTCTAGTTTCAGTCTTTTCCATAATATTATTTGTAATAGTTACCTTAGGCATCAATTAATTTTAATCTGCTCGTATGCCACCATAGGCAATCAATCTACTCGTATTACAATCATCAATTGATTACAATCTACTTAGAAGCCACCATAGGCATCAATTATCTACTCGTATTTTTCCAGATTGCAAAGATTTGCTCCATAAGATTTTCCTCCAATTTTGGTTTGGTTTTTAACACAAAAAGCTATTAAGTTATGTCTAATAATAACATCTATATAAATATCTATAAATACTAACATTCTTATTACATTTATACTAATATCTATAAATAACATTCTTATTCTATCTAACATTCTTATATTACCTATATTAAAATCTATAAATTTCTTTTATATTTCTAGCAGTAGCACCTGAACACACAAATTCATTGAACAGTGTGTGACAAGCACACACACACACACACGCGCGCGCGCGCTGGCTCGCGCACCCACATGAAGCTAAGCAAAAACAGCATTTACAAAATACAAATCTAAAAAAAAAAAAAAAAATGTCAAAAGTCCACACAAGTAAGCCAGTTCGGAGATATTGAGGTTTCTCTCCCATATTTACTCGCTTCAGTAGCCTATCTTCAAGCTACACGTGCCCCCTGGATAGTGCTAAATGAGTAACAGCGATAAGCCCTTGTTTATGGCATAAAAATTAACTGTCTCTATATTGCCAGCTGCATTAGAACAACTACAACAGATATATATTCTTAAGTTATCTTTAGTCCATTGCAAGTCAGAAAGTTTCAGAGAGATGATTGCCTGAATTGCAGACGTAGATTTTGACAAAATAACGGCATTATCAAAATTCAAGAAATCAGTTGTTGAAATGGCAACCTTATGGCCTCCACCTGCCCAAAACAATGGTTTGGAAAAAAGACCAAGGGATGAATAAAATTGCAAACAAGTCAGAGAAGACACCAGCACCCGCATTTCCCTCTTGTGAAATGCGGAATCCATCCGTATAATCATTCAACCATTTCTGAATAGGATATTTGGTGAGTATAGTATATGGAACTGTGTTCTGCCACTGTAGTGATTTAGCGTTACCCAGGGTGCACCACGAGGAGGCCCACTACATTACACCCCATATATCTATAAATAAGTACATTCTTATAACATTTATCTTAATATCTATGCATAAGAACACTATTATAATAGGCACCAATTAATTTACGTAATTATGTTACTATTCTTCAAGTTTAAATAGAAGATTTGACATCTACAAACAAGAACACTATTAGAATACCTACCTATTTAATATCTATAAATATCTACAAAAGAAGAACATTATTAGAATACCTATATTAATCTGCAAAGAAGAAGTACCTATATTAATATCTACAAAGCATTATTAGAATATCTATAAATAAAAACATTAGAATATCTATAATAATATCTGATGGCCGAGTGCCTAGCGCACTGGCGCTCAATACAATAGATGAGTCCCAGCGGTGCTATGGATGTTTTATAGTAGTTTGGAATCCACTTGAAACTGTAGGTCCCGGTCTAATATGATAATAGAGAGTTGTGGGGGTAATTTTACTCACGTCCGTAGCATATCTTCAAACTACACATGCTCCCTGGATAGTGCTAAATGAGTAATAGAGGTGCAGCCCTTGTTTATGGTATAAAAATAACCGTCTTTGTGTTACTGTCAGCAGCATTAGAAAAAAACATTAATATCTATAAATAAGAACATTCTTATGACATAATAATACCTATACATAAGAAAATTATAAACTATATCAGTGTCTGTAAATAAAAATGTTATTAGGGATCGTTATTAATGTCTGTAAATAAGAACATTATTAGGGATCGTTATTAATGTTTGTAAAACGAACAGTATTTGAACATCCATATCAACATCCAGTAGGCAAGAATGCTATTTGTTATACTAGTACAAGCTGAACACAATCACTACTAAAATGCGATGCAAGCAAATTATATTTTTTGGAGTTGATGTGAATCTGTTTGAAATACGTAGTACCATTAATTATCCACCGGTGACGAATCCATGGTGCATCAGTACAATTTTAAATGAGCTTCAACAGTTTTGATTATGAACATTTGAAAAATTCTCTCGAGAATGTTCTTTTCAGACATGTCAAGAACTTTCAAGAGTCGTACAGATGCCACAAATTAAAAAAAGATAGAAGTTATGCATTGGGTAATCTGCGAGTTTATTCAATGAGTTTAAATCCTGAATGCATTTTAGTGTTGTCTGTAAATGGGAATGTTACTAGACATACCATTAATGTCTGCAAAAGAATATAATTTTAAATGCTAGAATAAATTGGGCACAATTTTCTGCTCAAGCTTAACGATATTCTTTGGAGATGAAAAACTCATATAAAACCTCACTTTAACACAATCCGTCTAGAGGGGAAGGGGTCGGCTTCCCTCACTTCTCATTCGAGTAAGCACTTTCTCAGCCCATAATCTATCACCAACTCATGATGTTGTCTATATCCAATCAGCGATTGTTTCAACCTATGAAAGTCGAAGAGACATTCGTTAATTTCATGAGGTTTCGTTATCCATGACACTGATTATCCGCTATAAGATTTGTATCACAGGTTGTTCTCATTAGTACAAAACACTAATTGCATGTAATATAAATATCCACAACACTGCTTATCTGCTGTCAAATTTGAGTGTTAGGTTGCTATTATATACTTATTAAAGAATATGTATATATATTCCTCTCTCCTGGGAATAAAATGCTACAACTCTTCCAGTGAGAAAAATGCTACAATGTCTGTAAAGTTGACGTATCTTATAAAATCTTACGTACTCCTATTCACAAACTGCGATAGACGTTAAATCTATGCAAATAGATATTCTATGACTTTAAAAATTCAAGAAACTTCTTATCATTTTCTTTTGATGATCATTTATTTCATGGTAGGAAAACAATCTTTTCTGGATAACAACAATTTCAACAAAGAACAACGATTATTTGATGATCATTTATTTCTTGGTAGGAAAACAATATTTTCTGGATAAAAAAAACAATTTCAACAAGGAACAACAATTTCTGGATACCCACATGAAAGATTTAACAATTTTATTGTTAACAAATGTAAATGTAACAAATGTAAAAACTTTGTCGCTCTTACAAAATGAAAATCATCGAATCAGATCAAACAAAAGGCTTTTTGATTCTTTTGCTGAAATATCTCTGACCCATTACCATGCGTAAAGAAAGTACCTAAATAACTTTGAAAAAATAATGGATAAGATTTAATCGAAGAAAAATCTCTTTTCACGGAGAAGAATTTATAAGGAAAAGAATAAAGTGTTTACTTTAGTAGCTATCGATACTTCACTGAATTAAATCTCGGATAAAACTTTCTTTTTTACATTTTCTCTGGGGAAAAGTTTTGATCAAGAAGTTCTGGGAATTACAGTATTGCAAGATAAAAGCATTTTGTTTTCTGGTGCCGGCATTTTTAATTTGTTCGTTAATTCATCCTGAATTTTTATCTTGTGCCTTCCTGTTTCGCAATTTGCTCTTTTCTTCTCAGAATTTTATCAATACTCTAGAGATAATCAATTGGATTATGTTATTTATTTTAATAATAGTTATAATAGTATTATATACGCAATGCGGTGAAATATTTTCCTGTACTCAAAAGCTCGTTTTATTCATAATTATAATCTCAATTTGCAATATTCAGATAGTACTCGCACATAATTTTAATATGTGTTTTATCTATAATATTTGTGAAAAAAATGGTTTTCGTTTCTATTTATTTAGATATGCATACGTTAATAAATACCTATTAGCGTCCGAATAATTGTGTACACGAAGTACCGTATAAGAAACCAAAAAGAACAATACACTTTTCACTAATAATATACATCAAGCATTTCAAAACACTTCATTTAATCCTATTTTCACACCTATTTATTTATTTATTTTTCAAATTATTGGGGATCACTCCTATAAACTTGCGAAAGGTGGGAAAAAAAGCCCTACATTAGAAAATTAGCAAAGAAGACACGGACAATTTTACAAAACCTATCGCATCATCATCATCATCATCATCAGCGGCGCAACAGTAATATGTCAAGGTTGCCTGCCTATTGGCATATTTCGAGACGTGATACGTTTTCTTTTACGGGGTAGGTTTTCAGCCCTACGACCAACGCTCTACAGTCATATTAGACCGGGACCTACGGTTTAAAGTTGATTTCGTACCAATACAAACATCCATGGCACCAGCGGGTCTTGAATCCGAAATCTGTGGCACCGAGCGTCAAAGCCCGATCACAACAATTTTCTAATCTTTTAATACGACACCTGAAATTATTCTTAATTGTTATCTCCACGAGCATTATATTTATCACCGTCCTTAAAAACAACAGATAACTCTTCAAAACGGTATACGGTATCATAATTTGAGCTACGTGTATAGCAAATTTGGAGGAGTGACCACTTAATTTAAAAATTGAATACTTATATAAATAACCTTAAAGTGTTCGCATCTAATAAAGGCAAAGGTAGTTAGGTATTTAAGTTCTAAATCATGTTCCTATTCTTTCAAACTGGACAATTTAAGTTCTAAATCTTGTTCCTGTTCTTTCAAACTGGACAATTTAAGTACTAAATCATGTTATTATTAGGTTTGGTTTGTCACCCTATGGCCATTTTTTGCACTCTTTAGGATAATTAGAGAGGGACCTACAATTTACAGTGGATTTCGAACCACCAACAAACACCCATGCCACCGTCAGGATTCGAGCCTGAAGCATGTGGTACCAAAGGCCAGAGCGCTGGCCAAATGGCCATCAGGAAGCATGTTATTGTTAAGAGAAACAGTGACAAAGAAATGGTGCGGACAATTTTTGAATGTAAATAATTAATCTTTCACTGGAATTTAATAATTAATCTTTCACTCTATGAATTTTACTCGTTGCTTATCATCATATAGTATAGTCATTTTAATGTTCAAGAAATACTTTACAAAAAAAAAATAATAATAAATAAAAATAGTAAAATAAATAATTTACAAAAATAATAAATAAAATAAAAATATTTAAAGGATTAAAAACAAACATTTCAGGTTTTTTTTTTTTCAAACTCTTTAAACCTTTAATGGTCCTGTGCATTGTTTAATATCGATGGCTCACAGAGTTTTGGGTAAACAACTCATAAAGAAGATTAACGTTAACTTTTTAACAGTACTGCATTGATGCATTTACCAGTTTATTGGTTGGTAAAATGTATTAAGGGATTAGAAACCTTATTTTTAATCCAATCGCTGGAGTCCTTATTCAAGAGATTTAAAAAAAAAGGAGAAATCTTGTTGGAGGAATGCCAGCAGAAGATGAATGCAGATTATGAGCACATGGCTGTCAGATTTACAACTTCTTCGCATTACTGGGTGACAGCAATTTACTGGTCAGGGGTTTCATGTGGAAAAATCTCCTTTCCTTTTTACAATCACATGAAGGGTTACAATCACATGATATATCTGATAAGGTATTTTCAACACAGTATTCTTTAAAGAAAGACTTCATTAAGCTCAACATTGTCTTATGAAACAAATTCAATGTATTGGATAATATTCAAATACCATGCTTAATTTTTGACAACACGAACGAAAGTGATAAGGAAAATTGAAAAAAAAAAAAAAAATTTACTTAAAAATGTATTATTATTGCCAAATTTGTTTTAAGTTTTTAAGAATACTATATTTTTTAAGTTAAAATGCCTATGGATTCTATTTAAATCAAGGGAATAGGAATAGGTATACTTATAATCTTACAAAATTTCACCATTAACGTATGTTAAAAAAATTTTACACTGTGATTTAATACAGTGTTAATAATTTTATGCATATCGTGACTTATGATTAACAACTGAGAAAGTTAGTTATTCATAACTACATTCATGTTAATTGCAAAAGATTTAAAAGAATATGCTAGTCACTAGCAATAATTACATTATATCACTGATATATATATATATGGGCCTGAATGGCCGAGTGGGTGGCGCTCTGGCGCTCGGTACCATAGGGTTCGAGTCCCGGCGGTGCCATGGATGTTTGTAGTGGTTCCGGAATCACTTTAAAGTGTAGGTCCCTGTCTAATAGGATCGTAGAGCGTTGCGGAGGCATTGTTACTCCGCGTCCGTGGCTTATCTTCAAGTTACACGCGCCCCCTGGGTAATGCAAAAGTGAGTACGTCTGTGCAGCGCTTGCCTTAAGGCATCCAAGACCAAGCTGTCTAAATGTTTGCCGGCTGCATTAGAAAGAAAAATATATATATATATATATATATATATATCACTTATTCGAGATTAAGAGTCATATAGTGATAACTACATTCATATTAATAACCAAAGATTCAAGTTTAGGAGATTCATCTAGTTATAACTACATTCACATCAATTATTAATAAATAATAACATACGCATCATATTACTTACATCATATACTATACCATATTACATTGTATTAATATTCACATCAAATGCATCATCAATAAATGCATTTACATCAATAAAATAATATTCAGAAGTAAATTACAAAATAAAATGCAGTTTTACTCACGAAGATCATATCGGAATTAAATGATGCTGAACTTGTATCGTCTAGATTTATCTTTTATCATCGAGGGTTTGAAGAAAGGAAATCACATGGAATTAACGATTTTGCATTTTCAAGCAAGGAGTAAACCGTTAAAATTACCAAAAATGAATCAAAACAGTCCAACTAGCTAACATAAATTCAACGTTATTTAAGGTTAAAGTGGAAATCATATACATCTCGCCAAAATTTACAGTTTGATAAATTTTTGGCGAGATAACAAGTAGTAAACAAAATGAACAACTATTTCAGATATTACAAATTAAATCGAATATTCATTACTATTAGAAAAGTACATCTGTATTTTGCTGTCAATATTAATAGTTAATAATGTGAAGTATCCTTAATATTTTTATCATTCTTAGCAATAATTATAAATATAATCAAATTAATTTTTATTAAATCTTGTTTTTATTGTTACTCTCGAATGGCCAACATTTTCGTTGGAGATTCATCACTACAGTGCCAAATATATAGCAGATTTAGCGTTATATAGTGTAATATAAAAGACACAGGTCTGTTATAGTGCATCCACATTGTGCCATGGTAATTTTGAATGAATAATTCAAAGAAATCATCTTGAGGTATTCTCCTCCCCATGTACAAAGGTCTGATAGCCACTTGGTTAGCTCTCCGGCCTTTGGTACCGCAGGTCCGAATCCTGGCGATGGCATGG
This sequence comes from Caerostris extrusa, assembly GCA_021605095.1. Lineage (NCBI taxonomy): Eukaryota > Metazoa > Arthropoda > Arachnida > Araneae > Araneidae > Caerostris > Caerostris extrusa. The sequence goes on along the minus strand of BPLR01010491.1, from coordinate 12,052 downwards.
ATATTTGTGAGTGGTTCGGAATCCACATTAAACTGTAGGTCCCGGTCTATTTAGTCCGCAAGTGCACAAGATGATCGTAGAGCAAAAACCAAATCTTCACCATGTTCAAAAGAAATAGAGGCTTTCGATTCTCTACCGATTTTCAAACTTTTAATTCCGTACCTTTGAATATTATAATAATGTATAATGTAGAAATTTGTCAACAAAAAATTATTTTGCCACTAAATTGTTATCAATTTAATATTAATAAACACTTCAAGTTCGAAACTAAAAACATAATATTTCCTTTCAGTGATAATTTTGATATAAAAATAAAAATTGAAAATTAAAATGAGCGAAATGTAAGCAACTTTTGATTAAAAATAAATAAATAAAGCATTAAGCATAGCATGTTGTTTACAAATATAAAAACTATTTAAAACAAATCGGATGCATTGGTAAACGATTAAAATTATTTTTCCAAATCTAATACTCATTAAAACGTTTAATTACTGAATGAGGGCAATATAAATAGCCCGGAGTAAGAGGAAATGGATTAATTCTATCGTCGATTTAGTTTTTGTCAATTCGGCGAGAAAAAATTCTTTTTCATTTTTTTTTGTAAGTATTTGTTCTGATTGGGGAGTAAATGTTTATAAGGCATTTGTTTCTTTGAGTTAGTTTAAATTGATTTAAAGATTTGAGAAAACATAAAGGTAAATAAATAAGATTGCTGTAAAATCTGATGAAATTATTGAGTTGATAATAAAATAAATTTGCTCCAACATTATTAATCATGCTATATATATATTGTTGTTGTTGTTCAGCTGGCAATATAGAGACAGTTAATCTGCAGCAAGGGCTGCACAGCTGTTACTCATTAAGCTTTAGCTAGGGGGTACGTGTAGCTTGAAGATATGCTACGGACGCGAGTAACGATACCCTTACAATGCTCTACGATCATTTTAGACCGGGACCTAAGTTTAAAGTGGATACCGAACGGCTACAAACATCTATGGAACTATATATATATATATATATATATATCGTGATATCATAGTTAAACAAAGCAAATAATTAATTATATACTAATTAATTATTTTCTTTAAATAGCAGTAAAGAAAAACTAGTATTCTTTAAAAAAGGGTGTCCCAGTAACATTTCTACGACAGTACTTTTTAATCAGTAATTTCCCAGATCATTATTTTTTTATTTAAAAATTACCATAGTTTAAAAATCTCCATAAAATATCTACACTGTGGGTTTTTCTGTCGCTTTTCTTTCGAGAAATAGTAAATCTCCATTAATTTCTACCCTGCCATACCCTTTCCAATGCTTCTAGTAAGCAGGAACCCCACAGATCTAATAAATCATCTCACTCAAATACTACATGCATAAAAATTATTGATCTTAATTGGTTAACTAATCCCTTGCTTAAAGACCATATTATTATATACAATCGTGAAATTTTATTTCGCAATTTGATTTTTACTTTAAAAACAACTACCATGTTAAAAAACAACCTCCATTCCATGTTATCGGAATACGTCGATAGATGAGTTTTTAACTTTGATCCTGTCATCTAGCGACCAGAAATAATATGGGTTATAATATACTGAAAGCATGTATTCGTTGATAAAGCTACCTAACGGTGTTGCAATTAATTTCTTTTGCTGTTTTAAAAGTTTTTTACTTTATAGGTTTACTAATTTCTTTAAGATATTTTTGGATATTCTGGACAGCATGTTTTTAACATTATACATTTTATAATTTTTTTTTGTGTTCTTTTTTGATTTGCAGATGTAGTTTTAGGTTTCAACCTTTTGAAATTTGTGTTAGTCTAATGATGGTATTTTTATGCAATTTACGTTTATCGATTGCTGTTGTAGAATTTAATGTGCAAAATGATGGTATTTTTAGCTCATAAATCTTCGGTTCTCCTATCATTTTTGTGTTGATGTATTGTTAATGGAGTAGACAGATAAGACTCTAGGTAATGAACATAATAAGTTAGCCCCGATGAATTTCTTATACTTTTAAGAGGAATTTTGGTTATATTTTATTACTATTTATTTGTCCATTAAAATCCTTTTGCCCAAATAAATCCTAAAATCATAAGTCCAACAAAATAAAAGGAAATTTGTGTTGTATCGTAGTCACTAAAATGTATTTACTTTTACTAATTTTGAAAAAGTAACTGAAAGTAATTATATGCAGTAATAATCAATACATAACACGCAACTCCTCACTGATCTATTGGCTACCGAGAACATGGAATCGAATGTCTATAAAACAACATGAATTCTCCGACAGAATTATTATAGAATATCACGAATGAGTTCATGTGTTTTTCTTTAGAATAATGCAAGCTAGCCCAAAGCACACGCTTTAGTCCAAATTTCCTTGTGTTGAATTTTTAATATGTAGTTTTTAAGTGTAGTTATTGCGTCTATGAAACGCTTGTACTAATTTTTATGAACTAGAACTTATGTAGAATACTACAGCTGCCATTAATTCCGAAATTCTTCAGTTGTTAATAATTCCATAACTCAGCTGATATTAACCCTATATTTCGCCAGCTGCAATTAATTTCAAAATTCTTCATATGCAATTAATTTCAAAATTATTCAGCTGCAATTAATTCAAAATTATTCAGCTGTTATGAATTTCATATAACTTTTATGACAGAAAATATATTATGTGGACGAAATAAGAGCAACTAAGATATCTTGTATTGAAATTTATTACTTGCAGTTGAATTGCTAATAAATGAAAACATTTTTTTTACTTCTACATATTTTAACTTTTTGCATAATTTTTTAATATATATATATATACTAATAATGATGACTTTTTTAACCTTGAAATGTTTTAATAAGATTAAATACAAGTGACGGCGTTTTAAAAATTTTCATTGTTCATGGATGGTTTCTTTCCTTTTCTTAGCATAAGGTTTCTTTCAAGGTTTTCAATGTAAGGTTTCCTTCTTTTCTTTTTTTTTTTAATATAAGAGATTTGACTTTATAATTAGCTATGTGACTGGACACACTATTTACTAAGCATTGCTATCCTTCGATATTTGAAATGTTTTAGTTATTTTTAAGTTAAAATTCCCGGGCTTACGGAATTTCAATTGTTCTTTAATAGGTTGCTGGCACTATCTAGACATTTGTGGGGAAATTTGACGTCAAAATATTCATTAGTGCTTGAGTTACGCAACATTCTCTACATTTTCGCAAACAAAATTGAATGCAAGTTGTTTGCTCAATTCATTCAGACATTTCAAAAATCGCCCAAATCACTTTTAACGTCTCACAAAAGCCAAGCGTAACTAAGGAATATTTAGACGTGAAATTTCACACAGATGTCAAGGACAGTGCCAGAAATCTATAAAAGAAAAAAAATAATTAAATTCTATAAGCCTCGGAAATTTTAAACTGAAAAGTGGACACATTAATAATTGTTTACTAAGCATTGCTTTCTTTGGATATTTGAAATGTTTTAGCCATTTCAAATTCTTTAGCTAAATTAGATGGTTGAAGCACTTCAGGCAATTTCAGCATGATGCGAGATAGAAATGAGCGTGCATGCAATGGCATATGTAATTGAATAACAATATTTTTTTTTAATACGAAATTCAAACTTTTCAGATAATTAAAGGAAGGATGTAATTTCAATGTACAACCTAAAACAATTATAATTCATGCCATTTTTATAATAAGAAATCATTCATTTGGGAAATGAGAATTAATATTCATTTCGTAAATGAGGTGATTTTCATGTTCATTTTCCTCATTAGAGGATACTTCTAATCAGACATTTCAATCAATGATGAAAATTAGGTAAACTGAAAGAAATGAATTCGTTAATGATCTTGTTCAAAACAACTGGAATTCAATGGCATTCCAAATTGCATTTCTTAATTAGAAATCCTTTCTGAATTATAGAAATGAGGACTGTAGTTAATTAATTAATTACTGAGTATTGAAAGATGAATTGCACATGCATTTAATTATAAATGCAAGGAGTCCATTTAAAAAGTCATGTTTAAGTAAATATATTTCGACAGTATAATTATCATTAGTATCATTAGGTTGCAGGCATTGATAATTGATGAACAGAAGTCGACGCTTTTAATTTTCTTTCATTAAATTATTTGCATGTACTTTTGAGCTTTCATCTGTAAATTCATTAAAATTAGCATATCATGCTAATAATTACATTAGTATGAATATTAGGTTTTTTTCCTAATGTATTTGCTTTTCTAAAATTCATAGTTGAGCCTTTCTGAATGAATAAAATTTGACTCCTCATGTAGGAGTTTCATTTATCTATCAGTTTTAATTAAATATCTGTACAATTTTTAATTAAAAAATGTTTTTACGCTAATTAGGTGTATTTATAAATGACTTCATAATTAATTTTTATGAGGTTGTTTTAGGTTAAAAAATGACTTTTATTTCAATGAAATACTAAAAGTTAAAAAAACTTATCAAAAGCTACAGAACTACACATGCTACACATATTTTGGATACATATTTTATTTTTATATTGCTAAAATTGCACAAAAGTTTTCATGAATACATATGTAGAATACATAAATTATTTCGTGTGCATGTTCTTGTGATATTTAGTTAAATATTATACTGTGGAAAAATTGCAACTCACACAGCAGTAATAACATATGAGAGTGAATGTTTTTTGCACTTAATATACGGATTGTTGTTACTGCTTACAGAAACGAGTAGACTCGGTGGTTTAAATGCTTCCTGATGGCCAAATGGCTAGAGTTCTGACTTTTGGTACCACAGGCTCCAAGTTCGAATTCTGGCAGTGGCATGGATGTTTGTGAGTGGTTCGGAATCCACGTTAAACTATAGGTCCCTATCTGTTTAACCGTCGTGTGCACAAGTTGACAGTAGAGCGACAAACCAAGCTAAACCAGTGGGCTTAAATTGTAATAGCTGCTGTGCCGAATTAACATTAAGACTTTGTATAAAAGGTTTTCCAGTTTATAAGTGGGTGAGTGCTTAAATTTACTAAACTGATGAGTGTAGTCATTGCTTGCATAGGTGAATAATCTCTTGAGGTAAATAAGATTTAGATTGTGGTAGCTTCCATATCAAATTAATTGTAAGAATGTATCTGAGAGATATTACTATTATTTAAATTTTTTGCAGCACATTTGAGTACTATATGAGCAGCAAATATCTCTTTAAGAAATAACTTTTACTTATCGATCTTCAGGGTACTTGATGAAATTATAAAGATATCCTGATATTATTCTATAATTAATCATTATATTATCCTATCACTAATCATGATATTATCTTATAATTATTCAAAATATTACCCTAAAATTATTCAAGATATTATCCCCTATTTAATCATTATTCAAGATATTATAAAATTATTCAAAATATTATCCCCCTATTTAATCATGATATTATACCTTAATTAAGCATGGTATTATCCTAAAATCATTCAAGATATTATCCCCTATTTAATCATGATATTATATCTTAATTAAGCATGGTATTATCCTAAAATTATTCAAAATATTATCCCCTATTTAATCATGATATTATATCTTAATTAAGCATGGTATTATCCTAAAATTATTCAAGATATTATCCCCTATTTAATCATGATATTATACCTTAATTAAGCATGGTATTTTCCTAAAATTATTCATGATATTATCCCCTAATTAATCCCGATATTATCCTAAAATTATTCATGATATTATCCTGTAATTAATCATGATATCATCCTATAATTAATCATAATATTATTCTAAAATTATTCATGATATTATGCTATAATTAATCATGATGTTATCCTACATAATCACAAAAATTGTTCATAACTTGTCCACTCATCAAAATATGTAAATGGCAAAAGTAGCTTACGTAGTTTTATCAAACTAATATGAACTAATATTATCAAGTTAAAAATCATCATAGTAGCTATTTTTAAATTATACATTTATGTGTCGAGTAACTTTTATTATTTTCAATTATTTTATGTTAGAAATATTTTTTTTAACTCCTGAAGCATTCTATTTACTATTATCTGTGTCTTAAAATGATCGTGATGTTGATTAAAATTCGTAACCGGCAAAAATAGCATGTGTTTTTATCAGAATAACTCAGCAAATAAAGTATTATCATTTAACAACTATGATTATTTTTCATGTGCAAAATGTTCTATAAGAAAATAAATAAACGCAGTTAAAGACAAATAATCTAATCCTAATATATTTCCCTGTGAACAGAATAATATAATGATGTAAGGTTCATAGTGTTACCAATATGTGTAAATGACAAAAATACCTATATGCGCATTTCTTAAATTAAAGTCAACTAATATAACCTCATCAAAAGAACTTATGACAAAACTTTTTTTTATGCTAAATATTCACGTATCAAAAGTCTTCTATTACTTTCCAAAAATATTTCTAGAATACAGGGTGATTATAATTAAAGTCCTTCTTTGAAAATGCTGTAAAAAAGAACCACTCGTCACAAGGAGTTCAAATTTGAGCTGAAGAAACTTGAAGAAAGTAAACGGTACGTCATCAATAAAGTTCCAAAATGTATTAATAGATGGCGCTGTAAGCGGCATAAAAAGAATGCCCAGTGATATTTTGAATCGAAATGACAACGTATATGGCACGAGTTGCACATTAAACCAACTGTAGTGTTCAATGTGTTTGCTTGTTTCGGTTTTTTAACGGAAAAATTGACTTCCAAGTCATTAAACAGTTGTGACACTGTTAGCGGAAAGCCCATCCACCACTGCAAGGTCATACCAAATTGGATGGGAAAAATCGGAGAAACTTTTTTTTTTTTTTTTTGATGCCGTACCGTTTCCCCCTTCTTCAACTATCAAATGTTCAAATGAACACAGCGAAAAGAGTTGTTCTTTTTTTACAACATTTTGATAGGGGTACTTTAATTATAATCACCCTGTATATAGATATTTCTCCTTGGTTTTTAATTGAAGTTATAAGTAAACATAAAAATGTCTAATATAAAATTCATACATTCAACTAAAAGCGTAAATGTCAAAAATAGCATAGATGCTTTTATAAGATTAACTTCAACTAATAAAATGTAATCCCTTCGCCGTTCACTAAAGATTATATTTAAGCTAAAAATTCATGTAGCAAATGATTCCTACACTAAACAAATAACAATTAACGACTGATAAATCCTAATAACTATTCTGTGATTTTGACAAAGTGTTAATATAAAAACTGGAGTTTATCAAGAACCATAAATGTCAAAATCTTGTGTTTAACATCGACTAATAATATATAATCCTTCTACTATTCAAAAAAAGGTTAGTTAAAAGTTAAGCATACATGTATCAAGTGACACATGCTTATTAAAAAACACATCTGAGGAAAAATAACTACCTGTCGATGAATTTTAATTACTATCTAGCTGAATCCGATAATGCCCTGCTATGATTTTCATTACATTCTCCAAAAAGAGTAAATGATGAGTATAGAGAACTTGCTTTTAATAAGTTAGTATGATAATATTTTATTAATTGATGATAACATTTACGACAAAAAAATTATTTTTAAATTAAATTGATTCTATTGTTTTCAGAAAAAAAATATTGCTAACACTACATTACATGCTGGTATAGTGCTTGCGGTATATATTAATAATTATGTGCTGGTGAATACTTATATAATGAATCATTGTGAATGCTTATTTAATTAGCACACAAGTTAAAAATTTATGTAGCAGTACGAATACTTATTAATTACCGGGAAATACTTATTAATATAATGGATCAAATGAACCTGATATAATAAAGGTTCATTTCGTCCACAACGATGAGTAAGTGACAATTTGACATTTTTTTACATGACCTTTAAACATTTATGTAGATTGTATATTGTTAACAATATCATGCCACGCGGTCTCCGTTTTAACAATTTATACCCGATGATAAAGATAGCTATGAAAGATAGTTACAAAATCTTTTGTGTTATTTGATATTAATTTACGCTATTATGTGTCTACGAAGTCATCTAAAATTTATGCAACGATACAACTTTAAAGGTGACAGTCTTAGCATTAATATAGGGCTTGATGTGATCAGTATAATTAACACCTCATTTCAGTAGAAAGTATATTTATATGCAAATATAAGGAATAAGACGCCACATGAAATGACGTGAGGTCACATAAACTGCTTGCAGTTATGATACGTAGTGAAAGATTACAAAATAAGTAAAGGTGCCATTAAAGACATGCACTGCAAGTTCGAGCAAGTTAATAAGGGTGATATGGCTGGTAGAAACCAACTGGATGAATATACGCATGCTAAAATGATCGACAAGTTTGAGAAGGAGTGTAGTGCGACAAGTGTTATTTTCGAATGAACAAAAGTACTATGTCTATTTGATTTTTAACTCTTGTGTAGACAAAAATTTGTACTAACTCTTTGCTTTAGACAAATTTTTTTTTTTTTGATTCCATAATATGCGCTTTCTATTATTAGTATGTTTTTTTAGTATTTAAGCACAAAATACTGTCTCTGTATTTTGCGTACAAAAATATCTTGCAGTTAGGACATGTAGTGGAAGATTACAAAAAAGTAAATGTGCTAAAGACATGCTCTGTAATTTTAAGTGAGTTAGCATGAGTGTTATGGCTAGAAGAAATCATATGGATGAATATACATATGCTAAAATGATCGACATTTTTGAGCATGGTTATAGTACGATAAGTGTTATTTTCGAATGAACAAAAGTTCTAACGCTATTTGATTTTTTTTCCTCTTGTGCAGTCAAAACTTTGTACCAACGCTTTGATTTCGACTAAATCTTTATTTTTTTTTTTTGATTCCATAACATACACGATATATTCATTTTTGTGTTAGTATGTTTTCTACAGTATTTAAGTACAGAATACTGTCCCTGTATTTTTTGCGTTTAATATCTCCAGTTGATTTCTTTCACATATATGACAAAAAAAGTGTTTTGACTTGTCACACGTGATGTATGGGCACGTATAACGCGTGCAGTCAATGTGCGCAGTGTAAGATTTAAAAATGGTTAAAACACAGGATGTATTGCTGGAAAATTTCGATATAATTAACGAATATAATTTTTATTTCTTTGCAGATAGTTTTGTAATTGTTTTTAAACAAATATTCGCTTGATCAGACACCACAACTTTGGTTTTGTGGTATATCTTTAGTTCTGCTTTGCTTGTCAATTTTGAACCAATTTCCACCGCTTCGAATTCAAACACACTACTAGATCAACTGCTTACTTTGGGGAAAACTAAACATCCAGTTTTAAAAAGGTGGAAACGTAATAAACGATTAATTTTTAGAGGTAAAAGGGAAATGTAAGCAGGGCAAAACAAATTGCAAAAAGCAAGCAAAGTGAATTTTATGAAAAAAAAAAATTTCAATAGCTATTGCAGAAAAATTTTAATGGCTATTTTCCATCTAATATTTCTTTTGATATTGCATAATTTAAGATTATATTTTTAAAAACCAAAATTATTTTTATTGTTATTAAAATTTCTCCTAAATTTTCTCCCCGTTACATTGCTCTGTTTAAATCCGTCTAACTTGGATGTTTGTGAAATTTTTTCAATCAATTCACGGTCAAACTATACTTATAAATTCAGGCCTTCGTTCAATCCGGAGAATATCATTTGAAAAGTTTAATGCAAGATTAATATTGACTTTTGCAAGAATGACATTGACGTTTATCATAAGAAGCCAAATAGAGTTTTGAAATGGCAATATATATTTCCATATTTCAAAAATCCGATCATTACTTTATCTGTAAGAATATTTATCACACAAAAATAAATTATTTCATTTCTATTTCGATTTGTCTGAACATTTTTTCCAGACAGCACTCTTCAAAAAGTGTCTGGTTAGAAGACATTCACCCCCTGAGCTATTCATGAGTAGTTTTTAAGCTACTTTGGAACTCTAATGTTTTTTTTTTTTTTGTTAACCATTACTTTCAGAAATGTTGACATAAAATAATTATTTTAAAACGCGATCAGCTATAAAAATTCACCACTCTAGTAGCACTGCATATTTATTTCCACACGTCATGCAGTAAAAATATTAAAATTTTTACATATATATTTCAATATTAAAATTTTTAAGCTGTATATTTCAATATTAAAATTTGCATGCTGCATATTTCAATATTAAAATTTTTACGCCACATATTTTAACTTTTAAAATTTTACGAAACCTTTTTCAACACAAAAATTCTTTGCCATTTTTTTCAATATTAAAATTTTTATACTGCATATTTCAATATTAAACATTTTAAACCTTGACTTCCATTTACTACCCTATACCCTATAACATCGTTTTAGATCAACTAGAGGTCAATGAGCTTTTTAATGGTCAGTGGGGTTATTTGAGGAGTTGTCCTTGATCTTGAGTGAGAAAATCATTATCTTCATTCCACTATCATTTTCACTCATCCTTAATTAAATTGTAGCTTTTCTGACTTAAATGGCTGCATCAATAATAGTTTATCGACGATTTTCAATAGAAATAACCGATTCCTTCCACCCACAACAATTTTTATTTCATAAGCATATTCTCATTGACATTTTTTTTATATTAAACTTCGAATTGATCCTGTAATTTATAATCTGTTTCATTATTATTTAATGTGCCTACGAGATTTCTCATGCTATTACATATTTTTTTTCATTTGTTAACTATAAAAATGAGTTGCTTTGATTTGATTTTATTCATTTAAAAATTTTATTCTGATAATGATGGTTATGTCTTCAACTTAAAACCATCATCATAACCAGCGTCATTTTTCTCATAAAGATATGTGGACTTAAGGCCACTTTGAGCTTCTACATTTAAATAAACGGTTTAGTGCACTATCAGTTAACCATGATTTTAATTAGATTAACTGATAGTGCTCATAGATTAATCATGATTAATTTGTTGTAAACCATCGTTGGTTCTCTTTGTTTTCAACATTAACAGAAAAGTTTTTAATCTTATTTCGAATAATCTATGATGACGATATGATTATAGAAATTTATAACATTTTGCTGAATAAAAAGATTATTTATTGACGGTTTAAAATAAAGAATTTTAATGCACTTACACTTGCAGAAACAGGTTCAGGCTTCTTCTATGAGTTGTTGGGAGTGGTAGACATCAAAGTCTGTGACAACAATATCTGAAACGGTTGATGATAAGAAAAATATCTGGATAATTGATCCACATCAAAGCAGGCATTTAGTAGGAATTGTAGAGAATGTCACGAGAGGTAATAAGATATCTTCTTAAAGATGTTCTAATGCACGTATCTGGTATTAGTAGATAAAATTAAATATGAATAAATATAAATTTTATTCCTGCATAAGGTATTTATGCTCTAACAGGTTTGTGGTTCATCAAGCTCTACGGTCATTTTGTGCGCACTTTGGGCTAATTAGACCGGGACCTACAGTTTAAAGGGGATTTATAATTCTGCATTTGGCCTAAGAAATTAGTGAGAAGTGTGTTGTTGACATCACAAGAAGACCACTACTTTGTTAAGTCAATCGTTGTTCCCAATCAATCCTTGGTTCCAATCATTGTTTCCCGGTATTATTGCAACTTTTTCTGCTTTTTTGCTTCATTGAATGGTCTTCAGATTACAGAATAATCTTCCAGCATGCAAGAACACTGTTGCGATTTATATCCACATTTCACAAGAAGACCACTACTTTGGTAAGCCAACGTTTCAAAGCATTGAAATTCAAATCATATTTTTAATTCGTTTTCGCGACTAAGGTAGATTTCGTGCCTTCATCAGTGAAGTAGGACGAATGCAGATGGCACATTGAAGAACACTTTTATGGTTTATATCTAAATATCACAAGGAGACCACTAATTGTTATATCAAACGTTGTTCCCAATCAAGGGCCTGACTGGCCAGTGGCTAGCTCTCTGGCGCTAGGTACCACAGGTTTCGAGTTCGAGTCCGGCGGTGCCATGGATGCTTCTTTTGTAGTGATTCGAATCCACTTTAAACTGTAGTTCCAGGTCT